>JBAHVQ010172434.1:0-16342 GCA_036872915.1 Nanipora kamurai
CCTGAGTCAACAGGTCGAAAGCTTAGCAGTAAAATAATACGTGGTGTACCACAAACTATAGATAGTATATCAATTATTACCATGCAAAACTTCAGAGGATTGATAACCGTGAACAATTTTGGCGCTTTAACGCGTGCAGATAGGCATTTACTGTAACGTAAGCAAACAAACGTTTTAATATCTTTGAAGACTGAAATAATAAAATCATGTCTTTGATGTCTTTGTTCAATCATATTAGCTGTAAAATTAGCTATTTTGGTGTCTTACGTCTCGATTTCCTGTACGGAAACCATCTTGAGGTATTGTGTCCGCAGTGAACGTTAAGGACACGTCTCGCGACTTTTTAAATTTGTAATGAGAGGCAGCAAAAATATCATATTTAGAAATAGATTTGTCAGGACAATGACTGTCCAACAAATACTACGGTAAAGCTTTACTGAAAATTATTTGCCGCCCAATCATTTTCTTCAAAAACTTCGCTTCTACTTGGTGTGCCAATTGCTCCAAATCTGGAAAGAAGTGCTTGAAGTTGGTAAATGAGCGAGGTTTAATCTAGCCTATTTTTGAAGCTGGTGTGGAAATCGGGCCGAGATATTCAAGAATATTCACCATCTAATAACAGGCATCGAAAGTAGGCAACGTGTACAACGACTTGTGCAGATCATTGCCCTGCTTGGCAAGAGCACCCCTAACAAGGGAAAATCCATGCAAATCCTCACACTCATAGCCATCCTTTGATGCCTTTAAAAAGCGGAAAACGGTCAACTTGTGCAACGGTTCATCTTGCTTAATGCCGCACTTAAAGTAGCTCGATTAAGTGAATAAATTAATGCACCATTACTGTAAACAGCCATTGTATAGAACAAGCCACTTTGGAATTGACACACATCGATTCTTTGTCTCCTCGAGTATCTATATTGTTCAACCAAACTCTAAAGCTTTGGCTAATGCTATTTAGAACTGTTATGCCTCCTTCCATACAAATTATTCTTTCATTAAAACTGCAAAGTAGTAATTCGGATAAAAAAATCTAACCCAGGGGCAAGTGCACTCTAAAACTGTCCAACTTCTGAACTCCTCATAACCTGAGTATAACTGTCTGGGGATTGACAGAACCAAAACGCGAGACGCCTCGGAGATCATGAGGTTAATGGCGTTCCGGAACATCCTTGACCAAACACAAAGATCCTTGGCAATTTTTTCTTTGTTAGGCACTGAGCATTTCCTATCGACGTCAAATTGACATCTTGCAGGATAAACCTCCTTTGGAAAAAGAAATGAATCGAGTGCCACTTGATGTATACCACTCAAGTTGTTGAGTCATGACCACAAGAAGTTCCATCATGTTGACGACACAACAGCTTTCCGCCATTTTTTTCCTAACCATTTCTTTCTTTTTTTTCTCTCGCCTTCGCAACTTTAATTATCAGTTTTAATCAATTACTGATAAACGTTTCCAATATAAACTAATATTTTCAAAAAAAAGTCGCAGCAAATATCCGCCTCAGGGGAAACTAGTATAAAGTCGAGAGCCCACGTCCGAGTGAGGTTGCCTAAACAAGCATTCACGAGTGCTCCTATATTATATTTTTACCCCAGCAATGAAAGCGTAACACAGATGCAGTGTTACCTTTCTTCCGAAGCCTCGACAAAAAAGCCATCAACACTATCTACAACGAAAAGACTACTGGATATGCCATAGGCAGTCCAGTAGTGAAAGTGGTTTACTGTAGTATTTTCTTACGGCGTGAATGAAGTTATGCAAGCCGTATTCACCTTGTTTACCCCTAGCAAGAAGGGAAAAGCCAGCAGACTTCGAGCGGTTTGGAAACTCACCCTGTAGCCCTTCCTGACGGTTTCGGCGTGATAAAATGGCATTCAACTACCCAAAGTTCAGGGGACTAATATCACCGTTCGAAGGCAAACACGCTTTAGGAAATAGTCAAGAGGTTTAAAAACAATTAGGGAAGCCAAGAGAAGCAGCGACATCTTGAGGACAGATAATGTTACTACCTTGTCACAAACTTATGTTATTCAAAATTGCCTTAAAAGACCACAAACGAGCAAAAGTTTCAAAGTATTTCCGGCAAAAATGCGGTGTCGCGATGCGGGATCATTTTTCCAGCTACTCGCCACTCATTTCAAATCTCAAAAAGCTTGTTTATTGGTCAATACAAACTCTTGATTGATGACGTCCGTTCAGAAAGCATTGATGGCCAATGAACGTGCTGTTTTAGGATTTGATTTGAGCGAACAGTAGCAGGAAATGTGATCCCGCCATGTTACAGCGATGATTTACGGCAAAAACCTGCGAACGCGCTTGCTGGTTTCTGGTCTTTTAAGACCATTTTGAATTGTCTTAGCCATTGGCAGGGTAGTGAAATTATCTGAGTTCAAGATGTTGCTGTTTTTCTCTCGGCTTCCCTTACTGTTTTTGAACTATTTGACTACTTAAATATATCAAGTTCGTGAAACACCACGTTTTACTTTATCGCAAACCTTTCTACCTGCTGACAAATTGATGAATAGCTCAACGATAAATTAAAACGTGGTGTTCCAAAAATTTGATATAGTTATATAATTATCACCCAGCAAACCTTATTTCTTGAATCATTCCTTTACTCATTGGAAGTCTTATCGTGAGTTTATACTATATACTGATGGGAAACCCACGAAGGGATCAAGAACTATGTAAATCCGTAGATCAGTAGGCGAGACTTCAATTACCGCAAGAAGCTCAGAAACGGGTTCTGACGAGTGTAAGCGGACGATCGTCAAGCTCGTATCTCTGATAAATGTTTTCTGAGCCTCAAGCAGACTATCTTTGTGGTCGGGTTTGATTCCTGTTCGGGCTTAGAAAACGTTTTTCAGATTATACACGTGAACTTCACGAACGTCCATACACTTATGTGTGCTTGTGTATGTGCATGACATTCGTGTCATTTATTTAACATTACTATCACATTGTGCCGACCACATGGGCACTTTGTTTATTCCAACGATTGAAATTTCTTGTTTTGGCATTTAGGGAGCAAACGTTGAAACTGGCTAATCAATCTTTTACCAAAGTGAAAATTAAAAAGATCAATTTAAAAAGATTTACGTTTCGTGTGATTTTAGAGTAATAGCTGTCTTTTTCTAAATATGAATAATTTAGATTGCAAAAAAAAATCAGTAACTACAATGATTCAAAATCTTTAATCTTTTAAACTAAGATGATATTCCATACGTAAGGAACCAACATCTGAGCTGTGCTTCTCAGTCGAAAGCTCAATGGTTAGAGTGTTTCTACCTGTTATCAGAAGGTTCCGCATTCGATCCCAGCGACTTGTGTTCAGAAAATGTTTTTTTATTATTTTTTTTTCAAACTAGCTTGATGAATGTCCATTTATCGTGTCTAATAACGTGCTCCTACTTCTGCAACACTTGCGTGTGGGACTCATGTCGCCAGGAGGTTTCAGAGAAGATAGGTTTGAAAGCATGCGCATGCTTTCGCACGCTTTAACGCTGATCAACTGCTTTGCTTAACTACATTGAATACCATATACTAACCTGTCATCACAACGAACGAGGAACTCATCACTGATGTCGTTGTTGATGTCGCCAGAGATCAGTGGCTGGGTAGACAGACATGGTAGTGAATGCGTTGACAACACGCTACCGTCCACTAATGAAACTACAACGATGTCATGAGGGCCAACGATTATCACAGCATCCTATACGAAAAGCAAGATGCCCCAGTTTAGAGAAAAAAACGGATCTTTTATAGCTAGTGGTAACAGATGGTTAAGATTTCGCTTTGCTTATCTTTCGTACAGTTGAGGTAAAATACCAGGGCCCACACTGTCTTCTACAACCTTAGTCGAATGAATTCGACTCTGAAGAGGACCTTCGATGAGTGAGGCCTCAGTCAACGCCACCAACAGTCTTCATGAAGACTACAATAACCTAGACGATCAACTTTCACCAACATGGTTGCAAAAGGCTTACACATAATTGAAAAAAAAACAGAACAACGTTCTCTGAGCAGCAACTGAATTTATTTCGAGTTTTCAACTGTCAGGCTACAGTCTTCAACTGGAGAACGTGAAAATTAAAAGAAAAAAGAAAATTAAAGTCATTTATATACATATGATGACGATATACGGTAAAAATGAAACGCACATCATCATATGTATATATATATGACCTTAATTTTCTTTTTCTTTCACCTTCTCCCGTTGAAGACTGTAGCCTGACAGTCGAAAGCTCGAAATAAATTCACTTTCAGCTCAGAGAGCTTTGTTCTGTTTTTTTTTCACTTATGGTTGCAAGAGTTATGAATATTTAACAGACCTCAATCCCCTCTGGATTCGACGAGATTGGCTTCATACTGGGGAAATAGCCGTTTTCAAAATCTCTTTCAGACCAAGCGACACCACTGTCAACCTAGGGATATCAAGGAAGATACGCCTACATTAAGTTTACTGAAATGATATAAACAGAAAAAAATAGGAGAATTGAGGTGATGCGAAGTGACACGTTTGGGCAAAATGAAACGAAGTAACAAGAATTCAGGAAGAGAGAGGAGAGATGCAGTCAAAAAAACTAAATAAAATTATTAAAATATCAGGATACAGCAGTTTTCAATCCTCCCGTCCCTGAAATGGCAACATTACAAGCGATACTCGAAATACCTATTTCACAATTTCTATTACCATCAATTTCCTAAAATCAATAGGTCGAATTCATTCACAAACCCTGTATACGAACTTCCTTGCTCAATGTAACTAAAAAGTTGTGATTTAAAAAGTCAGTGTCCAATCAAATGTCGTATAATATCGTCCGGGACGGATCGTCTGAGGAATGAAGTGATCTAAGGAAAATCCTCCCCAAACCGAACGAGAGTTTAAATTTTCACAAACAAATTGAGCAAGGTTTGTCAGATAGACCTTTGGTTTGTTAACATTAACCAAAACCTGGAGGCATTTGTCCAAATCATCTTGCATTCACTCGAGCAGATGACGAAAGTGATCAAAGCAAGTAAAAGTTACAAAAGTAGAGTGCTTCGTAGGCAGTTTTGAAAGACTTGTACAAAACCAGTAGGGTTGGAAAACTGCCGGAACTTTGGTCTAGAGCGTCGTTTGACGTCGTCGGAAATACGTAATTACAGTCTAAGGATGTTATTTTCACTTTTGTCGAGTTCCCTCTTTTTCTCTCATTTACAATCACAAACGGTTCGTTTCAGAATATAGCAACACCTCATTTCATATATTTGTCAACCAAAAAGTAAAACCAAACACGAAGAACTTTTGAGCCATCCGTTTCAGTCTCCTATGCAGTCACTTCGACGTCAGTTTAGAAATACAATCTTTCTCAAATGTCAAGTTCCTACTATACGACGGATAGATCCAGTCCGCCCGGGAGGCAAACAGTCAATTGAGCGCATAATTTGAAATTGTAAATTTGTCCGTTTGTCCCCAGGGTGGACTGCATCTGACCATCATTCACTAGGAACTTGGCATTACAAAAATGGTCTACGGGCTTTTATCACACGGTGGCCATGTTCATTTCTCGAAAGACAACAACTTTTGTGTTCCGCCGCTTGGCGTCGTTTTGAAACTGCTTCGAGCGAGGCTAAACGTGGTGCATCTATTGTTTCCAGCCAACATGGCCGTACCGTGACAGAAGGGAATAGATCAATGTCGAAATGACCGCGTAGGAAACTGAAACGGACAGCCTAAAAAGCTCCATGTCAGCCATTCGGCTTCATTCTTTCGTCTAATCATTAACTGCAGTAAGCATTTGGGTAATAACAGAGTTTACTGGAATGAACTGCCTCGTACATTAGGTCCGAGTTTTTCTGCTCTAGGTTCCCTGTCCCAAAATTATCGTGGTCCGTTCTGACATCCTGGCGGCACCAGATTTTTGTTATTTTACTCTGGCTAACACCAGACGATTGTACTCGTCAAAGGCTGAGGTACTACCGGAAAAGGAATAACTGATGGTCTTAATGTTCCAATAGAAATTGCCAACAATTCATAAGCTAAAAAATCCTACCTATTAACTACGTATGACTTGTCGAAACTGCAGTTAGCAGTACACGTGTCAACTATAAACCAGTATAGACAATGACCTTTGCTCTACCATCTGAGTTTACGAGGCACAATGGTCAAAGAATCTCATCGGCGATCAGAATGTTACGGGTTCGATTCCGGTCAGGGGCTCCGAAAACGTTTCTGAGTTTATAAGCTTGAAGCATGGGCAATTTCAATCCTACATATGTTTTAGAGAAAAAACGTGATACGTGAAAATCTACTGGTTTATCTATTCAGAACGGTGGCCATCGAATCATAAACACCATACCCGCCAAAGTAATCTTCCCGACGGTCCAAAAGCTTGGAGCTTTCCAGAAGACAGTAACACGACCGATTCCAATCCAGTTTGAATTCGTGACAAACCGTAGCCCAGAACATGGTGAAGTATCCCGGAAGAACGTTCAACTGGTTTCACCAACAGTGGAGGAAGACTGCTGAGTTTCATATCCTCATGAACCGTCGTATCTTCGTCTTCAAAAAGGTTAAAGATTGATGAAGGACTGCACATGGAAGAATTGAAATGAACCGACGAGCTGGTTAAACCATCAGACGCAACAATGAAGCAAGACGGAGGAGACATCGAACTACCTTGGTGGATGTAAGTTTTGACAATGTCAATAATTTTGTCTCCATTGACATCACCAACTGCAGACGTTTTTGTTCCATCTAATGGGAAAGAACAAACAGGTCTACCATTGTCTAAACTAAGAACTTCAATGGCACGTTGATGTCTCAGAACAACCACGTTTGAATCGATCTCCTCCTTTGATCCACTTGCCTTGTGAACGCCGTTTTTCCTGATAAACGTTAGAAATTGTTCTGGAATTACATTATCACTCGCTTTAGATGTTTTTGAGACTGAAGATCTCATGAAATTTCCCACGGATATATCCGAGTCAGAGTAATGTTTCCAAGCATACGGAAGATGGTTTAAAAGGGAGCTGGTGTATTTCTTCCAATGCACCTCACCTCTGTGCAAACGCTTTTTTCTCAGACGCAGCTTGAAATGGAGGTGGGATTGTTTTCCCTACAAGAACGTATGAAGATGGGCAGAAGAGATTCGTGGCTGGATTACAGGTATGTATAAATGTATTAACGTATACATGAATATACCAGCACCTTCCTGTTCATGCGAATATAAATATCTACATCTGGTTCCTAAACAGCTCATAACTACCAAGACGATTTTCAGCTCAAAGAATAAACGCTTCACTTCGATTTCGTTTTTTTTCGCGCAAAGTGACCTTTTTTTAGCTGCGACAATTTTCTACGGGACATTTTTTAATTTCCAAGGGGAGTTGACCTCCTGGCGGAAAAATAAAAAATTAGAGGCTTTTCAAAATGATTGCCAAATACAAGAGATAAAAATTACTTTGTTGCTGTTACTTCTTCGCAAAAGAAGGCATTAATTGAAGTACGGAAGAAATATTCCGGATTAGACAAGTTAATATTGAACGTCAGTGGAAAGGGAAGTTTCAACTTCTCATACGAGACTTAAAGCTGTATGGCCACGACTGTTTCTTTTGCAACTTCAGAATGTGGTTAGTTATCTTTGAAATGTTGTCACGGTTTTCACACGTTTTCCTTGCATCACTATTAACATGCCGTTGCAGCCAGCGTTTGAGTATGGTTAGATTATAGCTGCCCTCCATTTTGATGCAGACAAAGCGATATAATCGGTCAATCATTGTTTATCTCCTTTGTCAAGACAAAAAAGGTAGAACTCAATCCTAATTTTTCCATCCATAGTAAAGCCACATTTTTGGCTGCTACTACGCCTAGTGCGCATGCTCATTGCAAACTCTGGCGAATAAAGTCGATTTATGCGAAAAAAACCTGCCTACTGGAAAATGGTCTTTAGATTTGAAACGACTCACCGGAAAAGATCTTATAACAACTTTAATACATTTTGGTATATTTAATCTTTCATTCGCTACACTAGAATCAACTCGCTTGCCATTCAATTTTAGCTCCTTACCTCGTCGGGTTCTTGTTGTGGCTCAAAATCCCCAGGTTCGTGTTTCCATCTGATTTCTCCAGTTTTCCCATCTAAAGCGTAGGTAGTAAAATGACCAACATACTTGGCTAAGTCCTATACAAAACCAGAAAGTACAGTAGGCGCCAATTACCGTATTCATCACCATAGTTTAACAAACAAGATTTTCGGTAAATATCAGGGTCTGAAATTGTGACCAGCTGGTCGTCTATGTGGCTGAAAATTCGGTGCTGGTGGCCATAATTTCAAGGTTAAATCACTTGCCAGGTACGGCTCATGTGTTTATTCTGCTTTCCTCAAGTCTCAGAACATCTCATTCGCTTATACCACAGCATGTAAATATAAATACAATTTCATTTTTGTTAATTAAACCCCACATTTTAAAGTGCATTTTCGCTGAATCAGATGTAGTAAATTGTTAGAAAGAAAGTCTGGGTTTCACGCCAACAACTGTAAATAGGAAGGCTAAACCAAGTAATGCACCAGTAATGCAGTATGCTGGTCAAGTCATGTAAATTAAATGTGTTGATTTGTAATGGATATCAGAGAAATTCATTCACATCTGAATGTGGACCCGTGATTTCATTTTAAGACAGAAACAGAGCAGCGGGAAGCGGATGTTAGCTTCCGACTGCCATGTTTCTGTCTTAGTACCATCCAGGTCAACCGACAAACGCCTATATTCTTAAGTATATTTCCATTATTATCATATCGCGACTTCCGCTTAGGCAGTACATATGACAAACCTGCACCCTAGCTCACCATCTGAGTCGTGGTAGCTCAATGGTTAGAGCCTCTCATCGGTCATCAGAAGGTTGTGGGTTCGATTCCGTTCTGGGGCTCAGAAATGGTTTTTCTGAGAGAACGAGCTTGACGAACGTCCACTAGTCGTCCAAACGCCTGTATTATTTGTTATTCCGTTTTTTGCTACCTTCCTTGCTACTACCTCTGATTTCTAATATCTGACAGCATGTCAACTTTTCGACGGAGGAACCAATGTCGAATCTATGTCTCGTAACTGCAACATTATTATATATCTAAGTAGACATGATAAAAATACAGTTGCTACACAAAGGTTGAAAATGGTCAGTCTTTTTTAAATTAGAGTCATTAAAGCTTCAGTGCAACAAGCTGTGAAGAATTAAATAACGTGCTGTGTCATGGAATGGAGCTATTAATAGTTCGCAGTGACAAGACCTTGGCGTGAGGTGTCTAAAGACGGTACCGCCACCAGAGTCTCTTGCAAAATGGGACAGTCGAGGAAGCAAGGCTCCCAGGCTGCGGTGGAAGATTTGGTGGGTTAGGAAAAGCGACCCCCCGGTTATTTCAGAGAATAATTTCAGGGAAAGTTAAAGTCAGACATGGTTTTACTCAAATTTTTTAATAACCCCTGATGGAGACACTAGACAGGAAGGTCGAAACGTTTGGTCATAAACCGTAGTTTTGTAAGCTACGTTAGAAACTTTGTAAGCTACGTTCGAAACTTTTTAAGCCAGAGAAGCGTAAAACCATGCCTGATTATTCACCTGGCTGCGTTGGGAATTTTTTCACATACTTGAAAGTTAAAGTGTCAAAAAGTAATAAATCTGCGGCGTTGTCAAATGTCAACGACGATAATTGGTAGTAAGACGCATTAGTGCGCTATTTCAAACAAGTTCAAATGTCAAATTTTCAAAACCTCATATATCATGTTCGTTCCCAGGTTCTAGAGCTAGGTCGCCCAGCAGGAAGAAAATGGCGGCAAAACTTCGTCACCTTTAATTGCCTGATTGCCCCACTCTAAATAACTTGTAAAGTGTCTGCAACTGTTTCCAGTTATTAGTAGATGCTTCATGACTAAAATGGCTTACCAGCTCCAGATGATGAGACACTCCATGGTTGGTTCTGTTTGGTTCGATACCAGCTCTTTCCTTGCTTATTTCATCAGACATTTCACTGGGTGTTGTTGGTTTAGAGTGATGATGCCCTCTAATAAACATGTTTAATACACATTTAGTTCATGATATTAAATGTATAAATATATAAAAACATAAACATATACACATTCACACACACACATATATACGTATTTCTAAAACTCATCAACAATTCATGAGGAAAATTCAAAAGAAATTAAGGTTTAATCAATGTCTGTATACCCCGATACAGAACTGATCAAATAAACATCAGTTCTGTATCACATTTACAGATACTGATGTTTTATTAATCAGTTCTGTATACCCCGATACAGAACGGCCACTCATTTTGTAAATAATACTTCTAAAACTCATTAACATTTCATGAAGAAAACGCAAAGGAAAATCATAACCGTAACAGATCTATACATCTGATACAGATCTCGCTCACTTTTCTCATCAAATTATTGCGGTTCAAAAAGAAGTGATTGCAAAAATTTCTTCGTCAATTAGTGTATAAAGGGTTTCGTTTTAGAAGTCATATAAAAAAACTCGTAGATCGTGCTTTATCACGTTACCATTAATAATTTACCGCATAATTTACCACGTCACCATCAATAATTCATGAGGAAAACACAAAGGGGAAGTCATAACGGATCTATATATGTGATATCGATCTCGCTCACTTTTCTCGTCAAATTTTGGAGGCTCCGAAAAAGATTAATTGTCAATTTTTCCTCGTCAATTAGTGTATAAAGGGGTTCGTTTTAGGAGTCATTTAAAAAAACTCCTAGATCGCGTTTTATATCCGATAAAGCATTCCTACTCGGTTTTTAAATATGACATATATTATATAAATATTATCTATATCTATATCTATACCTACATCTATATCTATATTAATACCTATATCTATATCTATATCTATATCTATATCCACATATATCCAGTTCAGTTAAGGTTGTTTCTTAGAAATCTAAAACATAAGCCCAAGAGGTGTCATGGGAGAGGGCGATTTACGAATAGAGTGCTCAATACCAGAGTAGAGCGAATTATTCCGCATTTTTATTGCATGACGTCACCTCTGTGGACATTATCAAGTTTCCTAGGCGTTAACATCATACGCGATCACTACCTGACGAGTGTGGCAGGCTTCTTCCACTAAAGTTCAACATTAAAATCTCTCGGTCAAAATGAACTTTTTAGAACTTTATTATGTTTCGGGGATCAAGTCCCCCCTCTTGAAGAGACCTGTTTTTGGTATCTTGGAGAAAGGGGTTTGATACCCGAAACGTAATAAGGTTTTAAAAAGTTCATTTTGACCGAGATATATATATAGGGTTCTCCCCGCCAAAAAATGTCTCCTATTCAATTTGGCAAAGCCGCGGGTTTAAATTGCGGTCCAAGTTATAAGTTAATAAAACTGTACGAAACTCTAGCTTTCTTACTTTACGGTACAAAACCTAACAGAATCGAAAAAATTGTTTATTTTCATCCTGACATGGCAAGAAAGTGTACTCCCATACTCTATGTTTCTATATAAGTTGGACAAGTTCAGTTCAGAGGTAACTTCAATGTAAGTGCTCTAGCTACTACATCGATGTATAAGATTCTGTAAAATTTGTCCATAATATAAAATAACACCAAGGCTTTCAATATTATACAACTATACCGTTATGCTCGGCCATCTATAGAAGATTTGCTGAAATGTTTGATCGACGCACGTGTATATACACAAACACATTCGCATACACAAATACATATAGACCAAACTACCTAGTTGGTCAAAAATACAATGAATTGCATAAATATATCCCTATTGCCAAGTAACATCACTTAGCAGTATAATTCATTTTCAATTATTTCGCATTTTTCAAATTTCTATTTTACTGCAGACAAATGTGCTTAATAAACGCAACATACCTTGTTGAATCGGCAAGTTCATGTTCTTTAAGGTTTAGAACTCCACCAACAATTACTAACCCATTTTCTCCAAAAACACTGCTATTGCCTTGCACAGCCAAAACAGTCATTTCCCTGAAAGGACAGAGATTTAATGAAATTGCAGAAAATTTTCTTTATCAAACGCGTACTACCCTCCTCTTTAGTTTGCTCTCTGATTTTAATCCTCCTCTATTCCCGGATCACCATCCGAGTCGTGGTACCTCCATGGTTAGAGCGTCTCACCGGTCATCAGAAGGTTGCGGGTTCGATTCCCACCAAGGGTTCAAAAATCGTTTTTCTGAGAGAACGAGCTTGACGAACGTCCTCTAGTCATCTGACATGACGTAATGTTTCTACTGAATGACCCCCAATATAGAAAATCACGGTGGACACCTTTCTCTTCCCTTTTTGCCTGTGAACAGCCACTGTTCAATCCACGGGTGAGAGTGATCAGCAACGATCACAACAAGACAGATACAGGGCTTTCGTGTGATCGTATTTCTATGTGTGAACATCTCCACGGATGTGATGCGACCTAGATACGACAAATTTAATATTCCACGCGTCCTTGCAAGCTTGGTTTTCACAATCCTTTTAAGATAGTTGTATGATTATTAGGATTATATGAAAACAAGACTGTATGATTAACGTGACATCGAAAGATCTTGTATCGTGCGATAGTCGTACAATCGTAACGATCATATGAGAATCAGGCTTAAGTTGACATTATGACAGAAGTTTGATTAGTCCCGCGCTAACATTTTTCTTCTGAGCGTGGGAACAACAAAGTTTAAATCTTAATGACTTAAAGGACCAATCAAATACCTTTCTACAAAAACTTGGCAAAATGCACGAGACCTAGAACACGATTATCAACTCCAACACACCGACGCTCTCACGCGTGGATTAAACTGTGGCTGTGCATCGACTACTTGTCCTGACATGTTTGTGGAAGTTGATCGTCCAGGTTAGTGTAGTCTTGAGAAAGACTGCTGTAGGAAGTGACTGACGTTTCGATAGCCTTAGCGGCTTTCATCTTTTCAACTCTGGAAATGAAAGCCGCTAAGGCTGTCGAAACATCTGTCACTTCTACCAACAGTCCTTCTCAAGACTACACTAACCTGGTCGATCAACTTCCACAAACATGTCATAATTCTCCCAGGTTCAAACCATTTACTTTACTACTTGTCCTCTTATACTCTTCTCTTTATTTCACATCAATTGATTTTTCTCTCTTTTACTTCCTGTCGACCTTTCTTAGCCGTCTCAACTCTCTCATTTTCTTCGTCCTTAATCTTACTCGGAGTTCACAAAAGTCCTTACGTGATTTGCAGTTTGGAATGAAACTCTTTCTTCATTGGTTTTGCCGCCCACAATACCTTTAACTGGTCCGACAACAGAGTGACCGTCCAATCACTCCAAACCATGGCAAGTGCCTATTTCAAACAACACATATATTTCATCAAGGTTTGCTGTGCAGCTGGGTTTGTCTGCGATATAAGACGTTTTACTATTTTTCAGTTCAGCTAAAACATAACAAGTTATCAATTTTGTCAACAACAGTTTTGAACAGCGATACAGTAAGCATCATCCCAATAGCATCTCTAAGGGCTTGTCGCGAAGTAAGGAAACATCTTGGCGAAGGCTGGAAATTGTGACAAAATTTTCCAACATATGTTTAGAAAATTTAAGCGGCAGTCAATCATAAGCTAGACTCCTCGGTTTTCATATGAATTCTTATGAAGAGAGAATTCTTACTGCGTTATTTCGTACCTTGGTCGAACCTGCATCTAGAATTTTAAAAAGGGTAAATGAAAAATCTTCGCTATTACACTGCATTTAGGCAGTAAAAAAACTGCTGTCTCTTATGAAAAAGGCTTCGGAGCTAAAGCCTGAATCAAACGAGAACGCAAGTCACCGCATGTTTTAACTTGTGCCTCGTTTGACCACCAACTGGTGATGACTTGCGTTGGCTAGCGACTAGTTTGAATTTGTTCAAATTTCCCGCCAAACTTGTCGTCTCTAAGAACCATTCTCAAACCGATTAGAAAGAGAAAAACTCAAGGAAAAGCGGCAATATTTTACTGTAATAAAATAGGAACTAGCAGAAGAGCAGAACTTGTCGCGACTTGTGTCACCGTTTGACTGATGCCATCGCAAGTCATCACAAATTAACTTGCGTTCTCGTTTGATAAGGGTTTTAGAGGAGTCAGACAATGTGGAGAAGCTCCGTGCTCAGTTATCTTTAGTTAACGTTTAGAATTGGTCGTATTATTGGTCGTAGAATTGGTTGGATATGCACTACTCAAAACAAACTTCAAGACGCCGTCTCAGCTTTTTCATAATCATCTCACTTTGCTCTTCGAATGTTGAAGATTCTTTGACGTGAAAATGACGCCATAAGGCATCATGACCTATTGGAAAATCACGTGTATCTTTGCTATGCAAAAAAGACACTTGTAGCTTCGTATGTTTAATACCATGATATACCTACGCTGCTTCAAATTACTTCGTCGAGTAAACTCATAGATATATACACGATTTTTTAAGTCACTATATGGTGGGACGTCAAAGGGACCACATTTCCAAGTCAAACAAATTTTTACACCGCATGCAAGAACAAAGTACAGTAAAGCCGTGTCTAAGCTAGGAAATGTTATGCTTCCGCCAATGTTTTCTAGTGTTGTTTCACGCTAAACATGGATCGTGAATGTAAATCGTGGTTTTATAGAGGCGCCAAAACGGTTCTGCTAGGAATAGAACTCATTTTGTTTCCCAGGAAACTGAACTGCTAATTTTTGTATACTTTAAACGCAAGATTGACTTTTGCGATCCACGTTTTAACGAGTTGTAAAACTAGGAAACATGAGTGGAAGTCCGATATTTCGCCATCAATGTTCCTACTTAAGACAGGCCTAAAGATACGGAAGAATTGTAAACACCGGTCTTCATAACTTCGACAGTTCTTTTAAATTTGAGAAGTTTTTCGAAACTAGTTTTCACTTCATTTGCATTTTAAAATGACGAGTGCGAAGGCAGATTATGCCCAGGCAACCGATGGCACGAAAGTGCTTTGCAAAATCCAAATGAGACCCGTTCTGTGAAAATAATTTAGGGTCTTTCGGAGAAAGTTGAAAACTTGTCCCTGCAGAAGAGGATTCAGGAGCTATGAATATAAAAGTAAATAAAAAGAATTTGCACCATGATTTGCGCCAGTAGAAGATCGTCACTGGTTTCCTCTTTCCAAAGCTTGCTGGTCACAAGACGCCATGATTATAAATGAAGTTAAAGTTTCAGGCAAAAGAACAAATGTTTTCCGCTCTTGTTCATAAAAGATGTCCGGTCTTTATTTCTAAAAACACTTTTTATAGTCCTTTGTCAACCCGAGGACAAGCCTTCCTTTAGTGGCTTGATTTTTTTTCCGTTCGCAGAAAGTTGGTCAAACGTCCGAGAATCGCGAGTTCAATTCCCAGCCAGAAGGTCTTGGAGTTGTATTTCCGCAACTGGTCCAGGCTGGGTCTTAAAATATAATTACTTACGATCGAAAATAATTACCTTAAGCTTAAAATTTAATATGTAGGAGCATAAATATAAACTTTGTACCTGAGGACATAATTCCTTATGGGATGCAGTAATACAGCCAGCATTCATTGCTACAGGGTATGTAGCCATGGCTTCTTTTCCAATTATCTCATCAAGCCTTCGCTTGTTCTGGAAGAATCCAATTCAACGTTTACGTACACGATCACAAGGCACAAAAGAGATTTTTCTAGACGTGTAGCAGTTTGTTAATCAATGAGAAAAACTGGTTAGCAATTTTCATGAAATGAATAGCAATGTTCCCATGGGAACATACAAAAATAGTGCACAATCAACACCTTGCAACTTGCAACAGGTATTCAATGATAAACTATGTCAAGTTTGCGGAACACCACGTTTTATTTTATCGCTAAAATAACGATAAAATAACGCGATATAATAGCGATAAAATAAAACATGGTGTTCCACAAACTTAATATAATTTATCAAATTGTTACCATGAAAACTTCAAAGGATTGAGGAATTCAATGACTTGTTTTCTTTCAGAGATCAGTTTCTCCACTGATCTCTGGCTAAACAGAGGCTAATAGCTGCGTTTACTTGTCCTGTAGGAGAATGTTTTTAGATTCCAGTGGTTTCGCAACTTGCTCACTCTACCTGAATTTGTATCTCACTTCTACGCTTTTCCATTGCAATATGCGATGTGATACCGCATATTTTGCTCCTTGCAATGAGCACAACCACTAAGAGAAGTAAGTATGGTAATATTCCTTAGAGCCCACGCAGAATTTCGGTGCTTGGTTTGATTATGAGCCTTGCAATGAGCACAACCACTAAGAGAAGTAAGTATGGTAATATTCCTTAGAGCCCACGCAGAATTTCGGTGCTTG
>JBAHVQ010172465.1:0-18281 GCA_036872915.1 Nanipora kamurai
TCTGATAGGAGAAGCCCTTTGCAAAGTAAGTCTTCAGCACTTCGTCCATGACAAAACACTACAAACAGTCGATAAACGTTTCGATTTGTCCGCTATATTCGCCAGCTATATTCGGCATAATTTGAGACAAATTTGTCCGGCGCAGTGGGCGCATCGAAAAAAATATCGGTGCACTGTGAAAATATTGTTGTGCATTATTTAAATATTGAGGTGCACTGTGAAACGTTGTTATGCATTGTGAACTATTTTTGTGCACTATGAAACTTTGAAGTGCACATAAAAACATTTTCATGCACTGCGTATATGGTCCACCGTAGTAAAGGGATGCGGGAACAATTCCACAAGGGAGAAGGGTCTGTTCCGTTTTTTTATAATTCCTGCAATTGTTTCAAACAAAGGAGAAAAAGTTTGCAAGTTAAAAAGTGATCGGCAAAGGAAATGGCTTGCAAATATATATCAAAAGGACTTAGACGACAAGAAAGCCAAAAATACTTGCGTTTGTAGCAAACATTTTATCAGGTAAGTGATTAATTGATGTACTCTCTTATATTGTTAATTTTTCTGATTGAAATTGGTATTGCAGGACAGTCAGCAGACCTATTGGACGTTACAAAACCAGATTGGGCACCAACTGTCAACCTTGGGGACAACAACACAAATGTTTCCATAGCCATTTCTCAAAGTGCTTGTGCTGAAGCCAGACAAAATAATAAGAGAATGCTAGATGAGATTGTTGCAGTCAACAGTCAGCTGGAAAATGCTGAAAAAAGCTCACAATTGAACGTTACTGAAGTGCCTAATGTGTAAGAACCACCTGGTAGGTCTGATTATTTATGCACTGCTGTTTCCTATAGGCTATGTACTATAATATACTGCATTGCTCCACCGACTACTATTGCAGCTGTCCAGCTCAATTCTGTTTAAATTAATGTAACTAATAAAATAGAAGTCATGTTTCATGTATTAATAAGACCATTTTTTATTAATTTACTTTTTATTTATTAAATTCTCGTTGATACATTGTTTCCTCATTATGAATGGTGATGCTGTTACAGAGGGCATTGTGGTAGAAAGTGCTGTAAACAGCATTTGTGTTCAGACTGACATCAACATATCACAGAAGAACTAACCCTTAAGTCACAACTGCTCTCTGGCCAGCTAACAAAAGAGAGCTTTGAAAAAACTTATAAACTAAGAATTTTACACTGGTATTCCTAACTTTCTGATGCTAATTCATGTCTTCGATCATATTGCACCTCATGTTAAAACAACTTCACAAAACACATTAGATCAGTTTCAAGAGTTTATCCTGGTTTTAATTCGATTAAAACTTAATCTCTCATTGCAAGATTTGGCATTCCGTTTTGGCATTTCATTAACAACTGTATCAAGGATTATTATTTCTGAATATTTATACAGGATTAAAACTTCAGTTATTTTAAATAATATTTACAGTAAAATACAATGCAAGAACTGCTATCCACGCTAGTCCTGTAAAATCTCCGTCTCTAATAATAAACAACTATTGAAAACTGAAGAGTCTAGCCGCTGAGCCATTGCAGGCTCAGAGTTGGCCGCTGACCAGCGACTGGAGAGGCCGGCCATCTTGGATTTTACGAACTATTTACTTGGACTTTGTTCCCGTTTTTTATGTAAGAACTTGACTTTATCCCATTGATTTCAGAATCATTTCGGATCATTAACGTACAATTATTATTTGTAGGTCTCTTTCATTGTTGTGATTAAATAATTTGAGTCAAACAAGGAGGTCTTTCTTCAAAAACTATAAAATATTAGCAATGTAACATGAAGAATATTAAAGATGCTAAAAAAGTTCCTTCAAGTCTTTCCTAAATTTTTCGAGCGTTTGGAATGATCAGAAATCTAATGGCAGAGCATTGTATGATTTCACTCCGCCAAAATAAAAACTTTGCTTTGCTACCTCCAGCTTCACACAAGGTAATCTTAACATACAATTGTTATTTCTAATTCCCTTTTTATGACTAATCATTATAAAATACTCGTCAAAAATTGGATTATGTATTTCCTGTTGTAAACACTTCTTCACAAGTAGGCAGGATTCACATTTAATGATGTCAATGTTTGGTATGTCTTTGTTGTGTATGATGTTCTTTGCATGTTTTTGAAGCGAAATTAACTTTTCCTTTTGTGTCTCTGTAAAGGTCATTTTGACGGTGCTGCTATAAGTTAATATAGGCAGTATTGTCATCCTAAAGATCTTCAATGCTGCGTCAACTGTTAAATACTTTCTGACGTTTTGTAACAATTTGAGCCGACCACTTGCCTTCTTGTACGCACAATCAAAATTAGTGTTCATGAGTTGGTGGCTATCCACAGTGCTACTCAGGTAAACGTACTCCTTAACAAAAGATATTTCAGTATTTTGATATTGAATTTTAAGATCTCTGCCATATTTACTAACCCTCTTAGATGTTCCGAAGAGCATTGCTTCTGTTTTGCCCTTTTTAAGGTGTAGTAATCTAAGACATCCTTATGGATGCAAAATCACGCAGTGAATCACTCAATAATTTTTTTCTTCTTAGAAATAAACAGTAATGGAGAATACCGAAGTACCTTCCACTAGTGCATCTAATAACACCACAAAGTGGGGCACTGTCAATGAAGATGTTGAAAAGAAAAGAGCAGAACTGATCAAACCATCTGAAGATGAAATAGAACAATCTGTAAAAGTTATTTAAAAAGCTTCGGAGGAAACAATCAAAATCTATGCAGAATACAAAGCGAAACAAGCTGACAAAGCAAACTCTTTCCTAACAGACATGCTAATCAGTAGAGTATCTGATCTCTTGGGAGGATTCAATGCTATTGAAAGCAGTGGGAAATTGGATAAGGAACTCTTAAGAACAGACATAAAATCCATTGTTGAAAGATTTACACCATTCCTACCATTTCTAGGAACCCTAAGTGGTGGAGTAACAGTCCGTAAACATGTGATCAAACACAAAACTTTTGATAATAATGATAATGATATTCACAAATAAATTTTCATAATCTGACAAAAAGAATATGAAAATTTTGTTCACTCTTTCAAATACTCAATAGGGTCGTGAACAATGTCATACCATTTTTTACAAAAAAGCTCATTATGCATCAGAATGGTTTTTCTTCCATGACATACCCTTTATATACTAAAAATAATGCAATATCTCCTTTCATCTTTAAAAACGTTTAGATCGTTATCTTATCAGTGTAACTTAACATCCCAATGTATGGATAAACTACACCATTTGTTAATTAAGCCAGCGTTGGCTTTGGTTTTATATTGTGTTATGGCGTCTTGACTAATACATATTTTTGACATTGTTTTAGTAGTGCTTGAAATAACAAGATCCCCTACAAATTTATTACCATTTGTGAATAAGCAATTCTTTAACCAATAATTGTTAGAATCAAAAGCTTTTAATCTATTCACTATATTTGGTAAACCAGATGATCTTAAGTCAATCTCTGGTATAAACCCTTCGTTTCCATTAAATTAAATTAAATACCTATTGTTCAATCTTTTAACTTAGGTTCAGAGTGTGGGTTTATAAGTATTAATTAATTCCCAGGAATTATTTTGAGATAACGTTTGGTCATGCAGTTCAGATATCTTCCTAGTTGTGCTATCATAAGTAACTTCGTCACTGTTACCTCTATCTACTTTGTAAAATGATGAAGCTTTTTTAAACTCATTCGACACAATCATCTCCAAAAATAAATTGTTTATGTACTTCATATTGACTATATCATATTTATTGGTTGGACTCTTCTTCACAATTGCTTCGTTCAGCATTATTTTTCCAACCACCTCACCTTTTCGTTTGGATAAGTGGTCATCATTTTTGTTGTTGTTGGCGTTTTGATGACAGCCATAAAAAAGACTCGTTTTATTTTATTATATAAAATTTAATTCTCACCAGAGTTATAAAAAGTTATTTCTAAAAACAAAATCTTAATGTGTTAACTGGTTCGAAAAATGTATACAGAGTTCACGTGTTTATCACATGACCAGTCGCGTGATTAAAATTAACCAAACTAATTTACATCAATGATTGACAGGTTTATTAAAATTTGTATAAACAGGAAGTCACGTCATATTTTCATAACGCATGCGCATTGCCACCATTTTTTGTCCCAAATCCCGCATTATATATACTATGCAACGATACTCATTTTACAATAATAACTGCATAATTTAATCTGTTTCAATGAAATTAAATCTCGTGATACAGTATTGCCAAGAAATAACTTGTCACTGCGACCGCTTTGTGTCTCATCTTGCATCCAGGGTGAGTGAGACGCTATGAAAGGGCGTTATAAAGTCTCTGCCGAAAGGAGTTGTATCTAATGCAACAACTCCTTTCGGCACAGACTGACTGCATTTTTGGCAATTGGGAACAGCCTTAAGTAAAAAATAAGTGAAACATTGTTTGCTAAAGCAAGTATATGTAAATAGAAAACAATCTCAAACTCTAGGTTGAGATAAGTTAAAAAACAAATGAAATACACTTTTTTCAACTCATATCTCATAGTTATTTAGGGTTCAGGCTACCTGATAATTTTGTTTTACCTATTCCAATTTTAAAAATAAGCATAACTGATATAATATATGTTAGCCAAAAAAGTTAACTCAGTTGTCCTGAACTCCAAAATTGTGCTTTGCATAAAATGTATAAGCTGGGGAATCCTTCTCCAGCTTTCTGGTAAGATCTGACAGACTCTGAATCATCGACATTGTTATTATGATCTATTTTCAAGCGAAAAAAAAAATAAAAGTTCTAAAAAACATTGAGTGATTTTTATTAGCCCTTCTTCAGATTATGCATATGAATGCTTATAAGCTTGATATTTTACTGGCATCAAGGCCATACCACAAAACCATGAGCTCAATTATGCAATTTGAATGGTACTGGCTTTAGTAAGATTTTATGAAACCAGTGCTCACGTCCAAAAGCTCTTACCAGAATATCAATGTTTTCTGAGCCATGGAACATGCACTTCAAATTCAAATGAATTCGCCCAAAGCAAACCAAGCTCGTCCACTGACCTTGTCACATGTAGCAAATTGTGCACACTCATTGTAGTATAACGTTCTCCTGAACAATTAAATATTTATACCAAATTTAGGAAATTAACAAAAGGTCTTATTCAGGACTTGCAACTTTGGTGTCCAAAACTATTCAAACTTGCATAATTTAAAAAAACATCTTGGATAAACATCCTTGCAAAGGGTATATATTGTTGCCAAACTTGGTTAAATTGTGTGTAACATTATGCAATTCATTTTATTCAGTCCGAACTACTTACAATGACTGAAGGGTCATTGAAAAGTAGTGGAAATAACGTTACTGGTACAGCTATCAAAAATATTAGAATAATAAAAGATTCCCTTCAGATTCTTACAGTACTAGTTGCCATCAGCTCAAATATAAACAGCCATTTAAAAGCCATATTTTTAATCCAAAATAGATTTCAAAAGATGTCAAAAAGACAGTTCAATTGTTGGCTCAGTAATACACTGGAAACTAAAAACTGAACTTCCCACGAAGTCCATCAAAAGTACAGGACAAATTTTACGGGACAAATTGAAAATGTCAAAGAAGGTACTGTGGCAATCCGTACTTCTCCAGAAATAAATTGTAGATCAGTCGATTTTGTTCTTGCTTTTATTTAAACAACTTACAATAAAGGTTGCAAAACAAAACGTTTTCACGCCTTCAGCAATTCTTGGTTCCAATCAAGGCATGGATGGCGTTGACAAGGAAAAAGACAAAGACAAAACTTGATGCTGCAATAGATGTTTATATCAACCCTAATGTGTTAGTTAAAGGTGCAAACAATGAAGTTTCAAAAAGATATATAGAAAGAAGAGATCGACTACTTCAGTTTGTTCAAGGTACAGTGAAAGAAAAGATATCCCAAGGAATATGCATACTTTTCTAAAGTACAGAATGTCAGAAATGATCATAAGTTCATGAACCTTCTAGAAAACTGTTTTTATGTTATATCCCTACTATGAAAAGACCTGCCCACATCCAGTTTGTGTAAAAGAGAAGCCGAATTCACAACCATCTTGGTTTAGAGGAGGCCCAGCTTTGAGCGACGTTCCTCTACCTATACCAAAGCAACCCTGGGGATCTAAGTGTGATACTTGCACAAGGTCTTGCTCAGGTGATTATTTATCCCCAGAGGCTATCATTGAGTTGGTGCGGTTGAATGAAAGTGGAAGCTGTGTTCAACCTCCCAGAAAGGTGGTTGGTGACTCTTTTGATAAAACAAATGGACTTGTCACAGATGATGAAATAATACCCTGTCAGAGACCGCCTAGGTTTATATAGTTTTAGTACTATATAATTTGTATTTGTTGGGGGTTAATAAGTGATCGACATTTAATTTATGACGTGTGTGTAAAAATGTAATATGAGCACAAACCACGGGATCATACACACTTGTGGAAGTAATCTGTGGCTCCCATTAGTAAGAGACAATTTATCAAACCTGGCACCTCCAATGGGACAAAAATAAGAGCAATGTCTGAATTGCAAGCGTAAAACGAGACCGCATTTGAGACGAAATTAACTCAACTACGGATTACTTCAAAGCGCAGAGATGCTATTTTACTAAAGAAAGACGTAGAAAGCATCAAACGTCATCGAACAACCCTGAAGACCATCATAGACGATGTGGGAAACTGCATCTTCCGGTAGAAATGGAAAAAATCGCGGCGAAAGAGGACTTCAGCAAATGGGAGACAAAAGTAAGCAAGGACATTACACAAACTGACAGTAGTGTTCGGGTGACCAAAGAACGGCTAGATGCAGAAAAAAGGAAACAAGATACAATCGAGCAAGAAGAGAAGATACAGTTTGAGGTAAAACTGCACGAAATTAAGCTCAAAAGTAAGAAACAAATTTCAAGTCCAGTGGTGCAACACGGCGAAAATATGACTGGAATGTTTGGAATGCAGGCCAAGTTGCCAAAATTAGTCATTTTGAAGTTTAAGGGTGCATACACGGACTGGCTTAGATTCTGGGAACAATTCAGCAAAAATTTAGATCAAACAACGATCGCCCCAATCACTAAATTTGCCTATTTGCGAGAATTGCTCAGCGATATAGTGAAATATGCCATCGAGGCTTTGCCTTTCACACCAGAAGGGTATAATAGAGCCAAGAGTATTTTGTTTGGCAGAGAGACAGATAGCAAAAGTTCACACATGAGATATTTTGAATCTTCCAACAATCCTAGATGCAAATCCCAAGAAAATACACGAATTTAGTGATAAGCTCTGGTACAATACACAAGCACTGGAAACGATGAAAAGACTGGATCAAGTAAATGGAGCCATGGCAATAACACTTGACAAATTACCTAAAGTTCAAGGCGATTTGGTACAAGCAGGTCCGAACTGGGAAAATTGGGATTTCATAAAGCTTGCAGAAGCATTGAAACAGTGGTCAAAAAGTAACCCAATCAAAGGGAACCAATTGGATCAAAGTCGAAAGAAAAGAGAACCCCTGCTGACTGCCTCTGAACGGACATGAAAACCCCAGGCGTGTGTTTATTATAACAGAAGCGGCCACAAAGCAAATGAATGTTCAAAGGCAACCATGGTGTCAGATCGCAAACAGATCTTAGCAAAGCGTAGACTGTGTTTCAACTGTGCAGCTGGAAATCATAAGGCGTCCGAGTGCAAAAGTGCAATAAAAGGTACCAGACATCGATCTGTGACCAGAAGGAGACTCTACCAACAGAAAGGCCTCAGGGTCGTGATGTTGTCTTGACAACTGGCGAAAGCAGCGAAGGCGTTTTTCCAGTGATAATTGTGGACACTATTGTGCGTCCCAATAAAGATCACTTAGGAGCTTAATTAGTATGCATTAACTTTAATAAAGATCTCTTACTCAAACCAATTAGTATGTATTAACTTTGATAAAGATCTAACTCTACTTATTTTATTACTAAGTTACTGCACCTTAAAGCGATAACACCGGCGAGTAAGAAGCACTTTGAAGTATTTTTAATCACAAATTTTACAGCAATACATTCGGAAAGTAGCCACTATTTCTTACCAATAATGGCAATTTATAGTACAATTGTTGAAGACCGAGTTTGTACAAATATTTTCCACTTCACTTCTCTCACTCTCTGGCACAGGAAAGCTTGCTAGGTATCATCTACTACATCAAATGTCTCCGTATCAGCATTCCTATTTGAATTATTCTCATCGCCTACCTTCGCTTTCACAACAACCCCTGTCTTTTCATCTTCTCCCACTTTCTCTATGTTAGCCCCAGCATCACTAGAACTAGTATTTTGAGAATCAACGCAGGAACCTAAGTCTTCTGATATGCAAAAAGTGCATTGGACCTGTGGCTGGTCCTCTCCCTTGTTAACTTCTCTCCGAGCAATTTTGCATGGCAAGACCTTATTTAAGGTAGATAAACCTACAGGACTCTTTTCATATTTAAAATCTCTACTCCTATGTGGTTGAAAATAGAAACTTTCCAGTGACTCAGCAAAACCTCCCACTTGACTGATATATAGCGAATACATGGAAACTAAACAAGGAGTATGAATTTCTCCAATTTCGTGGCATGAGCTTGATTATAATGCAGTTTGTGTGTCGGATCTTTTGAACTGCCGTGAAAGGTTTTCGAAACACTCTCATGAAAAGTAATGAAATTATTATCTGTAGTTACATTACACAGTCTCAGCTGCCTATGTTTGCATGGTTGAAGCCCAAAAAGCTTTCCATTATAGAAATATAACGTATTTAATAATGACTCAGCTGAACTAGATCCCAACACTTCCTTCTGACAGAGTACACTCTCGTCTGCTCCCATGATCTGCTCTCTGGTTTCCTTTTTGCAAATTTGTGCAATGCCACACCCGGTAGCATCCTTTATTTCGGCATCTAAAGTCTTACAAAAGAGCTATAACCTATAGCAACAAATATTTAACAATTAGTCACCCAACATCAAAGATATATACATATTCATGCTAACAGCAAGATTCTTCAAGGAAGCAAGATTCGTCACTCGCCTTTGGCAAGAATGTTGAATGAATTTTCCCCTTTTACATCTAACAAATGTCGGTTTATCTTACACATCAGCAACTAAAAAGTCTTTGCCTGATACCGTTCATCTGTCTGTCTGGCAGCTTCGCTAACAAATTTAGACAGCCTGTAAGGCGACATTTCTTCAAGTCTGACATTTAACACTTGCACCAGACTTAAATTAACACCCTCGTAACCGACAGTCTCTGTCTCCAGGTTCTTGTTACTTCTATTTTGCTGCCAATCCTTGAAAATCTCCCTTGCCTACTTCGAGTAAAACACACTCCTCTTCATTTTTTCGTTCATTAAAGGGTCCAGTCAACATACTTGACTAGTTCATAAGCTGGTCAACTTTGAAATGGAAATAAGTTAAAGTCATAAATGACTTTAACTTCAGTCACTATTGCAATTTCTATGCGAAATATGTGTTTGCATTGTAATGTACTTTATTTACTTCTTTATAAGCTTCTTCCTCAAGAGCTTGTTATTCGTTTGACTTGTGCAATAAAATACTTGTGTCAGATCTGTATGGGATTTACAATGGCTCGGGCTTCACATTCACCATTGTAAATACCCATACAGATTTGCCGCACATATTTTATCTATTAGTTATAAAGGCTAGGGGATCAATCTTGCTGCCTTGTGACACTCTGCCTTTAATATTAACCGGATTGGAAAGTACATTTGTAACTTGTGATCTACCTTGAAGATATGATGCAAGCCAAGCTATAACTGCCGGTCTAACTCTGATTTTCTCACAGTTCTGTAACAACTTAATTGTGATCTATAAGATTGAAGGCCTTTTCAAAATCAAGAAAAATTATTCTTACCACCTTTCCATTTTCTTCCATAGCTGAAAACCACTTGTGTACAAGATTCACAAAGGCCAAGACCGCAGAGGATCCTGGCAACCCTCCAAACTGTTTGTTTCTAACTTTTCCTTTTATATCATTGTTTATCCACTTGACCACATATGACTCTTGTACGGGATATCGGGCACAATTGCTCGACATTCAAACAGGGGGTAATTTTTGGAATCCCACATACAGTGTAAAATTTCCAAATTTTGGGAAACGATCTTGACAGGAAAGATTTGTTGTATATATCAGCCAAAGAAATAGCAAACGAATTTGGAAACAACTTAATCAGTTTCATATATGTCATATGGGCCAGCTGCTTTCCCGACATTAAGTTTTCTTAACTTCTTTGCAACCCCTCCTTCTGTTATTGAATGTAATGGGTCTTATTCACTCCCTGCTTCAAGGAAGTCACTTGTAATGCTTGAGAAAAAGGTGTTTATGTGATCTGAAGTTTGCTTATTGCTCATCGGTAGTTTTGTAATGGGGTAAAGTAACTGTATGGCACCCTTTCTGTTTCCAAGAATATCGTTAATGTTTTTCCTCACACTTTCGGATTATGATTATACATCAGGCTAATTTTGTTTGGGTAAAACTTTCTTTTAACCAGGCGGATTTCTGATACAGTCCAGTTTCTAAAAGTCTTAAAAAGTAAGAATCTCCCACACATGAAGGCCTTATTTTGCTTGCTAATCAGTTGTTTATTTTTCCAGTAATGTGAGGTGTGTCGTCATCATGTACTTTAACTGTCTTTGTGGGAAAGAAAGTATCTATAATATTAAGAGTCATCTCCAAAAACGTATTAACTTTATCATCAACGTTATTTCCGGTCAAAACCAATGACCAATCATACTGGTTTAAATATTCGTCAAAGGCTTGTAAGGATGATTCTCTTAGTGGCCTGACTTTAACTGTTTTTGTCACCTTCTTCTTAGGTAGCTGCACCCTAGAATCTGCTACAATAGTTGCATGATCTGCTGTCCCAGTCGGGGCCAGGATATTCGTGGTATCTCAAACATCAGAGATATATGTGTAAAAACCAAATCAATAGCATCTGGTCCTCTCGAAGGGCTTCTAATAATTTAAGTTTACTATACCTAGTTACCACTTTGCAACAAAACCCGTTGCCTGTATGGTTGAAGTCCCCCGCTACCATAAATGATGTATTAGGACTTTCGGAGGTCAGAGTGTCATAACAATGGTAGAAATAATCATTGATGGAGGTAGGTAGACCACTGGAACTGCCAATCGAGAAATAGATCTCGGGAGCCATATTGGTATAAGAGTGACCCAAAGACATTCAAAGGCTGAATGAGAAAATTCTAGGTGGGTTTTAGCAGGAACATCGTTTGAGATATACAAGGTGTCTCACAAAAAAACCTAATCCAACCTTAGCATGTTAGTGTACGCAAATTATGTCGTAAACACGGTAAATTTTCGGATAATAAAGATCATGTTTTTAGCTGTCGAATGACACACTTTTCGTACCAAATGGAGAAAAAATCAGCGAATACAAGATGAATTAAAAATATTGGTCAAAACTGCATTTTTTCATTATTTGCATTTAAAACGTAAGAACCTAAATTATTGTCCCACGCCTTCAACGTGCCCATCCTCTCTCAAGATGCACAGTTGACATCACCGTAACATTGTTTGGATAGCTCATCTGATTATTGCTGGATTATTTTGCAAAGCATGAACTTTGTCACAAATGCGGTTCTGCAAATTGTTGAGGTCAAGCGGCGGGCTTGTGTACACGTTGTTCTTTAGGTATCTCCAAAGAAAGAAGTCGCAAGGAGTAAAGTCAGGGAATCACAGTGGCCATTCCACATCATGGTAGAGGGCAATGACATGGTGACCGAACAGTTCTCTGAGACGATCACGGACTGCAATTGAACGATGTGCCGGAGCCCCATCTTGAATCCACCAGAGATTTCGGAATACTCCGCTCCTCTGCATCTGAAAATGCTGCTGAAGTTGCGGTACCACATCATTGTTCAACATTGCAGATAATTCAATCCATTTACATTTCTGTCAAAGAAGAATGGGCCGATTATCTGGCGGTTGCCACAAAGTCCAGTCCAGACTGTCAATTTTTGTTGACTAACCCTAACATTGTGGGTATTAACTTGGCCGTTCATGGCAAAACCAGCCTCGTCTCCAACAACAAATGGCCGCAGGAACACTTCATTTCGTCTGCAACAGTCAACCAGCCATCATGCAAACTGCATTTGCCGAGCATAATCTCGAGGAAGGAGTTGATGTCGGATGTGCATGCGGGAAATGTGCATGTTCAGATCTAATCTCGTTATGCGGTTGAACGTTCCATGCGGTAGGCCAACACCATTCCGTATTGTGCTGCTGCCTGTGGGATGATAACTAGTTGCTGTCTGACTGCCTCAATCAGGGGTTTCAAAATAGGCCGGCAGCTACTTTTCGTCTGGTCACGGGAAAAATTACAAAGGACAGTCACAGTCGGCTACTTTTTTGGTATAGCCGCCTACTTCAAATCATTCTGAAACCTCTGCTCAATGTTGGCTTCTGATCTTCCAGTGCGCCTTCTGCCAGAATTCCTCTTGTTCCTGGTTAAAGTTGTGCCATGTTGAGAAAACTTTCGTACATTTGATCAAACTGTCACAAGTGCAGGCGGTTGCCGCTCAGGGAAATGTTGTCTGAAACTCTCAAGTTCTCTGCAAACTTCCAGTCTCGTGAAATGTTTTAACTACAAATATTCGTTGTTCTGTTGTGACTTGAACCATCTTTGCAACTTAATTATGCATATGCAGAGTTAAGTGAGGTGTAATTGACTAACATAATTTCCAACAGACTTATTTGCACTTACTTCTCAGGTGAAAAAATGCAGTTTTGACCAATACTTTTCGTTCACCTCGTATTCGCTCATTTTTTCTCCATTTGGTATGAAAAGTGTCATTCAACAGCTAAACATGATTATTAATATCCAAACATTAACCGCGTTTACAATGTAATTTGCGGACACTAGCGTGCTAAAGTTGGATTAGGTTTTTTTGAGACACCCTGTATAGTGCAACACCACCACCTTTGCTACCATTTCTATCATTCCTTATAACTACCATATCAGGAAGCTGAATTGCCTCATTTTAAATTTTTCCACAAAGCCACGTTTTCGTAACAAAAACCAAACTAGAATGATATGCTTAAGCTAAATTAGCAAGCCCATCTCACTCATTAACAAGAGACCTCATGTTCAATGGCATAAAATTTGGCAAAAATCGTTTTTTAGTAGATGATACATTTTGGGGGTGTTCCTTTTTTAAAGGAATCCTAATTAAATTTCTTTGTTGCTGTATCATTCTCTCTCTATCACACTTATTTTGGCTTGGTCGTGTCACTATAGTATGGTCAGTAATTCTGACTAGAATTGATCTGTGGTTTGAAGGTGATTCATCATTTCTATTTATGAGCAAAATTTAAACAATTCACCCAATCGTTGGCTAAGTTGCTCATCATTTTGCAAGGATGGTCCTTGTGACGTTCTTTGCTGAAAAAGTACTGGTTAGTTAATAGCTTATCCCTCTTCCGGGTTATTTTGTTATGATAATTCAAATTTTGATCTTGTATTCTTTTGGTTTCTTGCCAGAAATTTTCGTTATTACAATTTGTTACACATCCTTGTTGTATCTTTGATTTTCCTGTATGTTTTCTTGATACTCATGTAATTGCATCATACTACCTTGTCGCTTCTTTGCATTAATTTTCCTATGTTTTCCTCGATACTCATGTAATGAGTAACTCCATGAAATTAATACCATAATTGGCTAGATTTAGACCAATCACATCCAAGGGAGTTGTCACTATGTTTCACTTTGCCTGAAGAGTTCAAACTGTTGATTACTGCCCTTGACGCTGTGGGAAAAGCAAGCCTATTGTATGAAAAAGTTAAAGGTATGCTACTGAATTATGTCAATTGTAGCACCGACGCCAAAACGTCTGAAGATGCTTTCTCTGCTAATCGGTCTAAGGGCATAGCAAGCTGAAAGGAAAGCGTGGCTGTGGTGGAACCGGAAACGAAGAAACAACACCTACTTTCTGTGGGATTTGTCATAATTGTCATGAAAGAGGCCACTTTGCCCGAGATTGTCCGAGGATGAATGCTAAAGATAACGTGCAAGGTGGTTTTCCGTGAGGTAAAACCAAGGGATCAGCTCGGTGTGCTGATCCATTTATTGATGAAGAAGCCTTGCTTATGTTGTACATGTTTTTTAGTATGTAAACGCTGTTGGTCCCAAACTTAAAAATGCGTGCATTCATGCATGTTAATTGTTGTAATTATGTAAATATTAAACTGTAGGCATATAAAAGGCAGGACCTTGACTCGAATTGGGGGAGAATTGGTTGTAAATAGCAAACGAATAAAGTTCTAAAGTATTTAAGCTTGTGCTGTATTAGCGATCTTGTTCTTTTGGCCTAACACTTATGTCTGATTTAGTTAATGATTGTGGTTGGATTATTGACTTTGGAGCAACACAGCACATGACCTTTGAGAATAATTGTTTGTCTGACCGTGGAATTTTCACCAACTGAAAAGTGGTCATCATGAAATCCCTCTTCCCTTCAAGATGAATACGGTGATGGCCCTTCGTCGACTACAAAAAACAATTGAAAAACGACCCCCAGTATCGGCTGGATTATTTGAAGTTTATGAATGACTTAATCGATAATGAACACATGGGAAAGAGTTCCTCTGAATGAACTGACATGAAATAATGATGACGTTTGGTATCTACCACATGATGGTGTCTATCCCAAAGGATCCCCAGAAGGCTCAGGGTGGTCATTGAATCAAAATCTTTTGAGTGGACCAGACTTGACCAATGACCAACATAACATAGAAGCTATGTTTCATCAAGTACGGGTCAACCCGGAACACCGTAACTATATTCAATTTCTTTGGTGGGAAGACGGAATGTTCAATAGCAATCCTACGGATTTCTGGATGACAGTTCCTCTTTTTAGAGCAGCTTCGTCACCTGGCTGTGCAAACTTTGGGTTGAAACGTACTGCAGAAGATTTTCGAGACGAGTTTCTAGTTGAGGCTGCAGAGTTTGTGCGGATAAACTTTTATGTCAATGATGGCTTAAAGTCTGTTGCCACGCCAAATGTAGCTATCAATCTTGTTGAAAGGAGTAAAGCACTTTTTAACCTTCATGAGTTTGTCTCTAACAGCAAGAAGGTCCTTGACAGCATTCCACCAGAGGAACAAGCAATGACTATTCAAGAGCTTGACCTTTCACAAGGCAATTTGCCAGTTGAATGCACACTCGGAGTCCAGTGGTGTGTAGAATCAGACACATTTCAATTTAAAATTGAACTTAAGGATAGACCATTAACGAGACCGGCATTCTTTGCACCGTGAGCTGCTGCTGTAGTAAGGACATATAACTCAACTGATTATTCGCTTCTTTCATGAGAGAATCCACCATCAAGGGAGAAATCGAATGCTTTACGAAATACAATCTTCAGGATTTTGGATAATAAATGGTGGATCAGCAGTCACCTTCTACATTTCAACAATTTAGGGCTGACCTTCCAAGTGATAGAATAGAATCCGTAGCTGCTGATTAAAGAAGGACACTAGGAAATCAAACGCTATGGAGTTTTGTTCACTTGTTTGGCCTCTCGAGCAGTCCACATAGAAACAGCTACAGCGCCTCACAACCGACTCACAACCGACTCATTCCTAAATGCATATCATCACTTTGTGGCATGTAGAGGCTCAGTAAGACAGTCAGGATCTGATCAAGGAATGAATTTTGTGGGTGCGCAATTGGAGTTAAAGAGGGCATTGGCTGAAATGGATGGTAATAGCATCAGAGATGAGCTCTTGAAAGATGAACGTACCTAATGCAAGCCACATGGGCGGAGTATGGAAGAGGCAAATTTGCAGCGGGAGGAGCACTCTTGACGTCCTTCTTAAGAAGCACAGACAGCAATTAGACAATGAATCATTAAGGACACTTTTAGTGGAATGTGAACCTGTGATCAGTAGTCGACCCCTCACAACTGAAGGATTAAATTCAGCTGATTCAATCGAACCATTGACACCAAGTAATCTGCTAACGATGAAGTCAAACCCAGTGTTGCCCCCACCTCAAGTGTTTCAAGAAGCAAACATATACTCCCGTACGTGTGGGATCAAGTACAGTATCTTGCTAATGAGTTTTGGAAAAGATGGAAATCTGAGTTCCTGTTGGACATGCAAAGGCGAGTGAAGTGGATAAAACCAAGAAGTAATCTACGATATGGAGATATTGTCATCGTAAGAGACGATGCAGCATGATGAAATCAATAGCAATTAGCTCGGGACGGTTTGGTTCGTAAAGTCAGGTTGATGCTACCAACTTCTAACTTCGATAGAAAGGGCAAGCGAAAGGACACAGTATATAAATAAATAGAACGTCCAATACACAAACTAGTGTTAACTTTTAATGATAGTAAATGATTTAAAGGTATATAGACCAGGGATTCCCCATCCAGGAGCCTGACTATAAAAATTATATCATGGATAGGTGGAATAAAATATTATAAATTGCTTCCCATTTAGGGGAGGCATGTAACGGTGCATGAAATTATTCAATTTATTGGTATAGTTATAATTTATGGAATATATTAGGAACAAATTAGACAGGACAGGTAAATTAACTAAAATATTTGAATAAAAACGGATCACTGTCAAAGGAGAAAATAAGTTTTACGTCCAGAATAATATGTTCAATGGTTCTGGTCAGTTTACATTCGAAACTACAGCAGAACCGCTAATGCAAGTTAGCAGCCATAATGCCGGCTCCTGCCAGATGATTATTTGCATCTCATCAATAGATGATATCATCACTCAAAGTTGAGCATAAAAGGAACTTGTTACGATGCTTAGATCACCCCTGATCAAGACAGTAGACCAGAGCGTCAAAATGTTGGGGTATGAACTGTAATTTCTTTAAGTTACATTCATAAAATTTACAAACCAGAGTAGTATTTTGGTATGTCGGACCTTTCACCTGGTTGCCATGAACTTGTATAATGAACTTGGAATAGAATTGTATCTTATTGAAACTTGAAGTTGTTAGCTACTGCTAAAATGCAAGGGAAACTTTACATTTTGAAGATTTTTTCTGATGAAGATGTTTACACTGCAAGAGAAATCTATAATGCGGACTTGTGGCACTGTTGTTTTGGTCATTTGCGGACAGATAAGGTGAATAAATTGATCAAAACTGAGATGGTTGAAGGAATGAAGAAAGAAACTCAGTTTGTGAAGCCTGCATTATGGGAAAGCAGCATCGCATAGCTTACCCTAAAGGAGTTTCTACACGTGCCACAGAAGTCATTTACTCTGATGTCCGTCGATTCTGTTGGAGGTTCTCGGCATTTTGTCACTTTCATCAACGATTATTCAAGGTACACCCATGTTTACTTCAAACACAAGCATGAAGTCTTGGATAAGTTCAAGGAGTTTGTTAATCTGACGACAAACCTGACTGGAAAGCAAGTTAAAACATTGTGTTCCAACAACGGTGGTGAATATGTCTCAAATGAATTTGACAAGTACCAGAAAGAGAAAGGGATTCTTTGAGCTGCCAAAGACTAAATATTAACATCACCTTTATATTTCTCATGTAGGAACTTTATTTCATCACTGTTGTCTTCACTAATCAAACCCTTCAGAAGCAAAGATTTGACGTCCAAATGACGGGTCTTTTTCTAGACCTGGGGTAAGATCTGTACTCAATAAAATTTGCAAGAATTGTATGCTCGAAGTTAATTCTGTATATGTATGATCAGAAGTTTGAGTGATATTGTTTTCTCTTGGAACAGTTACTACAATTAAAGATAACACGTTTGTCAAAACATATCATGGAATTACAAGCAAGCTGTATTAATCAGATGATTATGTTGTAAAGTTTCTAAAAATGAATAATACACCAGTTGGCCCTGGTGTATCTTTCTTGAAGAAACTTGTTATCTTCGGACATGACCTTTTATTTTCTGTCCTTTTTCTTGTTCCATATTTCCATTAATCATATGAGCCTCCTGACTAGTAATGATTGCTGGATTGAGTGAACCTGGGTGCCCAAAGCTGTATAGCATTCTCGGTTTCAAGTACTTTATTTGATACACAACTATGGTAGCTGATATGTAGCAAAATTCAACAAAAAAAAAAAATCATGTCAACATTAACATTTAGTTTTCTATGTCAACAAACTATATCAATTTCAACATTTCATAAACTTTAACTTCAACGTAAAAAACACTCAAATTAACCCTTCCAAAATCGATGTCATCTACTTTCCCCAACGTCAACAGAA
>JBAHVQ010172475.1:0-18279 GCA_036872915.1 Nanipora kamurai
GGACACTACGAACAAAAGAACAAACGAGAGAGTCCCTCCTTCCTTCCTTCCTTCCTTCCTTCCTTCCCTCCTTCCTTATTTACATTCCTTCATTTCTTCTTCCTACCCTTCCTTCTTTCCTCCTTTTCTAAGCTTTTCTCTCTCCGATCCTCCTCTTCTTTATTCCTTTCTTCGTAACTATACTTACCACAAAAGTAAATGACATCGACATATTTCAAAATGCCTGGACAAGGGTCACTACCTAATTCAGGACTGCTAGCCAGAATCAAACATGTACGTTTATTATTACATTTGAGTTCAATAATCTTCTTGGCTGTTTTTGAGATGCAGTTAGTTTCGTTTATAGTTTTCGGACTGCAACGGTTTTTATTGGTTCGTCCGTAATTGGCAGAAAGTATCTCCAGCATATAATTCCTCGGACAGTCTAGCTGAAGTTTTTTTCCTTGGCAGTCATAATCCTCCTGAGTTTCATAGATTCGGGCTAGAAAGAATACAAAAAAAGATTGTTATGTCATAATAAGGATATAATCATAAAGGTGCCTTCAAACAGCAAACAAACGTTTCCTTGCTTGGTTTTTCCTGCCATGTTTACAAACTTTTGTTTGCCATGTGAAGCTGGCTTAGCTCTTTCCTGTCCGAGACTTTTCCCTTCACGAGTAAAATCGTCTGGCGTTAGCCAACGTCATTGAGAATATATACGGACAGGAAGGAGTTAATAAGAATAATATCGGAAGGAGAAAAACGCTAAGACAGCTTCAACCCTTTCTCGGCATTATGTCTCCGCTTAACCAGTAAAATCGTCTTGCGTCAGCTGGAGTAAAAGAAAAAAAGATTGATACTGCCGGAAAAGTGTTAAGGAAGGAGTATCCAATGCGCTGCGGAACAAGGATGTCCAATCAGTGGCAATGATAAGAACAACAACAGCTCATGCTATGGAAAAACAGGATATGCTATGCCAATTTAAAATTACCTACGATATTCGTATTTCAGAAGCAAACAGTTTACTTGATGTACGAATGTTTTGTTTTATAATAAAGGTATAATATAGAAATAAAAACAGTGTCAATGTTACGTATTAATTTTTTTATCTGTACTTTTTATATTTAATGACGAAAATGCAAAAGAAATTGTTTAATTTGCGCATGGTTGACAACTCTGAGCATTTTTTCTGGTTTTACTTAATTAGATGCACAGAAACTTATGTTCTGCAGTGAGTGAGATAAACCTCTAAGCTCTAATTGACTTTAAAATTATCACCTGGAGATCTGATGATGCAGATAAGAACAGGAAATTGTCGTGCGATACGAAATTTAGTTTTGTACATGTTGGGGGTTGGAAGTAATATTTAAAAACCAAGTAGGACTGCTTTATCAAATGACTTCGAAAACGAATCCTTTTATACGATACTTGACGAAGACAGTTTGGCAATTAATGTTTTTTTCAGCCACAATAATTGGACAAAAGTGAGGGAAATCTACACCAGATATATAGATTCGTTACGGTTATGATTTTCCTTTGTGTTTTCCTCGAGAAACATTAATGAGTTTTGGAAGTTTCATTGTCACGCAATTATGAAACCGTGTGGAACTTTGAGAGTAATAGTTGGCATAAGGATCTAAGGATCTAAGCTCTGTGACATAAGAATCTCTGTTTTATCTTGTTCCGTCTAACATCAACTAATATGACGTTTGCTTGAAACACTTGTTGTTATTTAATAGAGGAGATATTCTTTAGAACGGGTGAACAAAGCTAACCGTCACTGTTCGAAACAAGTCGGGTTTAGCTTTCAGTCAAATTGATAACTGTAAAGATATTTCATATCTTTTACTTTAGATTGCTGATCAAGGCCATTTAAAGCCTCATGACCGGAGAATTCCACTTAACGTTCAGCAAATGGGCCACATCCTGCCCCCTCTACACTTATGTCTTGGGAAACGCTTAAACTAAGAGTTCAGAGCTGTAGAAATTCAAAAATTTACTTTTATCAGTTTCTCAGTTACTGATGTAATTTAACCTTTAGGTTATTAAATCGGTTTCAATTAAAACATATATGATAAACATGTATTATCATCAATATAATTGTACCATTAAGCAAATAAACTGTACCAAATCGTGGGTGTCAAAATGTGGATTGTGCGGTTGACTTGGGAGGATTTACCGCCAGATAAGCTATTCAAGCTTCGCAAATCTAAAAAGGCAACGGAGCTGCAGAATCGAAAATAATGGCACTTCGAGCAAAGACCCTTCGTTTCACTTGAACAATGAGCTTTCGCAAAACCAGCCTTTGCTCTTGGTATTTAAAGTGTTAAAATCGATTTAACGATGTTTAAAGCCTATAACAAAAAAGGCACAGCGATACACAAGCTTTAAATGAAATACTATGCTCTCTTGTCCAGATATACGGTCCTTACTCATGTTTGATAAGAAAAGTAAAAGTCACGAATCCTGAAGAATGGGTGAACAGGCACGAACACGCGGAAAAGAGATGATGAAACACGAGATACGACCGCATAGATCAGGGATAAGTTATTGTAGTTTTCGACGAGTTTAATAAAATGTAAAGACTGGAAAACCGTCGTGTTTGAGCAAGGACCAAGAAGGCGAGGGCAGTAACACAGAGACCTCCGTTCCGTGCGTAAAATCGCTTGACGTCAGCCAGTAAAGAAGCTCGTGACGAAACCTTGTCGTCAACAACATCACGAGAAACTTTATAATTATGCCAGGCTGCGTTCATAAATCGCATTGTTCTGACATTTTGTACAAATACTATTTTACTGTTAAGAAAACACAAAAAAACCAGAATATCCTACGTGACTGGCAATACTTAGCACCGCCCCTTCCGGAATTAGTGACTGGTCTATTTTTATCGATGATAATCCAGCTGTTAGTGTTCGGAAGAGCTAATGTGTAAAAACAGCCTTATCTGAAATCGGTTCCGGACAGCAATCTCATCCGAAATGTGAAACCTTTCAAAAACAAAGGGAAACTTATGGAAAACTCATTAAAATGATAAAGCGTTTGCAATAAAGTGGTGCAACATTTTTCCTATTATCGTGGCGACGCGAACATTGTGGATGAAGGCACCAGAATGTCCGTGTTTATGTACTGTTTAATAAACAACCAGCAATGTTTTATCGGATTTAAAACTACGAGAGCGTAGCCCGAGTGGTTTTTCACCAGATAAAACACCGTCTGTGAGTTTATTGAACGGTTTCAAAAATGAACTACCAAAGGCGTGACCCTGTGGAGTCCAAACAATAGCTCCCATTGTCAAAGGAAAATATTGGCATATGAGAAAAAGAATCTATGCTTTATTAGTACTCTTTATATAAAGAATAATAATGAGTGCTTTACCACCTATAAAGTCTATGCACGTGACGTATTATCGGTGACTTGATAGGCTAAAATGTTCATTGATTATTGATGAGTTTTTGAATAATTACTTTATAGATTCAAGCCATCTGAGTCGATCAAATCGAAGAGTAGTTCCGATAAATCGTTCGTTTTTTTCTTCAAGAATTAATTATTAATATCATAAGGGTTTTTAAAATAGTTTGAGAGAATCTTTCTTAGTACTTAACCCCGAAACATTGCACGGTTTCTGTTCCTGACACCTGTTTTGACCGATGAACTATACATCTTTACGAACTCAGTTACCACTTGGACAAGCTCAACATATGATATGCCAACAAAAACAACTTATGATATGAATTTTAACTATTAGATACAATATGAATTTTAATTTGACTTTAACTTATGATATGCCGACAAAAAGTATACATGATATATCTTCGCAGTTTTTAATTCAATTTGTTTTTCTGGATCTTCAGCAATTCAGGGTTAGTTGTGACAGCCAATTTAATTAATGTGTGCTTATCCTATTATTAGATCCCGCCTTTTCAATGAGTACTATAAGCTGCACATTCCAATTTATTTAAGCCAGAAAATGTTGTATTTAGGTCGATAAACGTAGATAGATGTACTGGATATACATCCACCAAATATCATTGATTGTTTAAAATTCGAGTTTAATTCGGCATCGCAAGAAAATAGAATGTACAAAACCTGGCTCGACATGACAAAGATACCGAAGTGCAGCGCGGGAGTGCACGACATGATTGGCAAACACGGTACGACACATACCCACACGACACCGTAACGCATTTAAATAGAAACCGACAAAATAGAATTCGATTCATATAAAATAGGGTACATCTCAATCTGCCCTTCATCTGGGTCCCAGTAGCTCTGTGGTTAGAGTCAGTCTCGCCAGTCGTCGGATCGTTATGGATTCGCTCTCTGTCTGGGGATCACAAATCGCTGCTCTGGCTCTTAGCTGTACAGACGACCGGGGAGCCAGCCACCCAAACTAGTTCAAGTTTTGTGTCAGCTTTTATATTGAATATTTCCAAAGTTACCTTGCAGTTTTTTGAATCCGATTCATAAAATTTTTCCCCGAAAAAATCTTATAATTTTGGTTGAAGAAAAAAAGAGAAGGTGAAGGGAATACAACATTTTTATAGGACGTTCTCCTCCGACCCCACTGGGAGTGATGTGATCATATGAGAAAAAAATTGTTATTTTTCAATTTTATATTAAAATTTTCCAATGTTTATTTTCATATGTAGTTTAACGTTCAAGAACCTCGTCTTAAATTGTTACCCGATACAACTCTTTTTTTAAAGCTGTTCATTAGTGTATCGACTGGACTTAATAATGCAATTGATGCTGGTACTATTTTTAAATATACGATATGTAATCTTGTTAAGAGAGACCAGGAACGTGTAAGAACTTCACAACCTTGAACGTCACTTTACTAGAACTTCAAATAAACAATTTTTTTAATTGTAGACATGTTTCGGTAAAGCTTGTGTCATCTTCAGTGCAGATAAAATCGTTAACTAATTCATTTTATCTGTACTGAAGATGGCATAAGCTTTGCCGAAACATGTCTACAATTAAAAAAATTGTCGTTTATTTGAAATTTATTATAACTGTGGTGCTCGTTAGAACACTTGAACTTCAATATGCACGTGACTTGGTCAATACTTCGAACTGTGCACGAGGCGCCCTCGAAGTGCCTTTGGCTTCGATAAAATATGCAAGTATTTAATAGGTAAAATTGCGTAAGTATTTGTTTACTTAGCTCCTTGAACGTCTGCACGGTGAGAATGATAATAGCAAATGAAAACACGAGGAAAAAGCTCTACGACTTAGACCTTTATATGAACAAATGCAAACTGGTTCCAAGCCTATCGTCACGCACGTAAAGTTCCTTACACAATACGACTACCTTGCGCGATTGATAGTTTTGGCGTCGGTTCTTCGGAACCTAGATATACCTTATCCCGCCGTAAAGTCGCGGCGAATGAGCATCGCTGGTCAAGCATTGAATTACTGAACTTGAATTTTATTAATCGAATAAAGAGATGGATAGTTCTATTCGGCAGAAAAATTTAAGTTCCGTTGTTCAATGCATGGATGACGTTTAACGCTTTCCCGACCGAGGACTTTCCCCTTGACGAGTAAAATCGTCTGGCGTTAGCGAGAGTTAAATACTAAAGTCTCCATGCATAGGTCGCTGAGGACTCTTTACACTACTATTAACACTACCTATGTATATGGGTAGAATTAATAGTAGTGTAAAGTCTTGTTTATTATATATCCATGTATTTTAATTTTTAATTGTGTGACGCCCCTCGTGGAAATCTGAAATTCAACTGAAAATCAACTGTAATGTGGAAATCATGAGTGGTGGTGGTGGTGGTACAACTTTATTTAACCACGCTTACCTCGTCAACTATAGTTGACGGTCAGGAAGAAATTAATATTCATCCGGTGGAAGTCATCTGTCAGATAAACTATCCAGGCTTTGAACAACTGACCCCTGATGTATTCGATTAACCCTAAAGTCGTTTGGACATCGAACCCCGAGCAGCAATTATGCCCTTGAGACTATATCATATAGTGCCAGGACGAGCACTCCTGCGAAGTGAACGCATCGTGTAAATGAATCTCTAAACTGAAGTAACCTTTCAGGTGATGTTGGTATGTCGGTAATTTCGGGATTTCAAACAGATTAACTTGCTGGTGAACACAACTTCAATAGACCCTCCTCGTGTTCCTTAATCCTCTTTGTAATGTTTTGAATTCTTTGCAGTTTTGTTTACAAAAATGGCGCGAAGTGAAGAACACAGAAAATCCAACGAAGTCCCACAGAATGAGGTTTAACGAGCGTAAGAGGGGTCAGTTTTGTGTAATGGCGCAACAACCTATGAACCTTTTGTGAATTGTAATTGACTATTGAAAGACGACCATGCGCCATTTAGTTGTAATCCTTCCTGCAAAAACATAGGATTTTTGTCAATTTATTTTGATTCTCTAACTTATCTGGAGACTTGACGCCCGTCTCTTTCTTCAGAAGCTTCAGAAGCATTCTACCCGTTTTATTCCGCGGTTATCCTTTCAAGTGTATCGAACAAGAAACAGCAAAGGATTCTGTGTTTGGTCAAAAAAGCTGAGAGAAACCTGCCTGTTTCACCAAACTTCATTTCCCTTGGTCCTACCAACCATTTTTGACTGTCGTTGGAACCGACAAGACTGGAAATATCTACGCGTTCACGTTGCACAAAGGATTGGCTGACAGGGTCCGACTTAATGAGAAAGAATGTTTGGTCTAGGTAAGGTAGTGGTACGCTTCTTTGCGTGATGGTACGGAGTTATACTCGGCAAGATACGAACAAGATCCTCACAGGAAGCTGTTAATAACTATTATGAAGAGAACTCTCGGATAATCTTCATATAATCTTCCACATAAGGTACGCATTTTGGAAATTCGTCAAAAGTGGTACAAGTCAGTCAGTGCGTGAGGTTTAGCAAAATGTATTTAAAGACAAAATAATGACAAAATAAGACCACCGGAAACAGCCAAATTTACTTTTTGAAAAATAAAAGAGTATTCTAAGTTTCTTAATGTTATAAAGATGGGCTCCCGCATACAAGAACCACAGAAGTAAATGACTTACAGTCTGCACCATGGAGAGTGTAATCTCGTGTAAATACGCCACACAATCCAGGGAATGAAAAATTCTATTTACGTCGGAAGTCACAGCTGGCTGGATTTCTCTCCTACGGGTTTTATGCACGTTTTGGCATCATCATCCACCGAGCAGTATGATAATTGAATGCACAATCTAATAGTGTATTACTTCTTTCATTTTCGCACGCTTCTTGACATCTACTCTTACTGCTTCTGTTTCATGTATCTATCGACTGTCGTAAATTTTACGCGTTGTAGTTAATTCAATAATATCGGCCTTCATGAAGAGCAACTTGTGAATTGATTGAATGCCGAAGGTTAATATCTGCGCGCCGGCTCCTTCTTTATTTCAATCCCCGCTTACGAATGCTTTAGTACACAGAAGTCCACGGATCCTTAAATTGTGCGATACGAATATCTCTAATACAGGAAAAGAATTCGGGAAAGGGAAGAGATTTGGAATAGAACCCCATATAAAAGCTTTTTCTTTTTCGCTAAATTACACCTTCCATCCGATTCTCCTTGCTAGATTACACCGTATGTCCGATTCTTTTCAACACATCACTCACAATTTGCTCAGCTCCTTTCACGCCTTGTACTTCAACATTCTCGCAGAATTCAAAATATTTATTCACTACTGTTTCACCTCCGACGCGATGATGCATGGTGATAATGTTAAGACATCAAAAAATAACATCACGCATGATTCTCCTGCAGGATTTTAACACCTACGCCGCACGGGCGACCGAAGGAGAGTTACAAGTTTTGAAGGGGGAAAAACTTGCTTAGATATGTTAGTATGCTATCAACTTAACAAATCCTCATCCACCCTACCATTTTCCTCTGGAATACATCTGAGGGAACAAAAGAGCTGACAAACTCAAGGCGAATATCAAACTCTTACGAACCTAATCAAAATTCTTAAAGGATTTTATTGCCATAACTATTTAATCTTTTATAAACTATAGCCCCTAGACCTAAACGACTGATACCTAGAAATTACTAATAGTAAAAACCTTTGATCGCAATTTCGGTCATGACGAGTGATGAAATATAACAACTTATGCCTGCCGTCCAAGCACACTGCGTGTATTCCGACGCGTGAATACAATTGGTTTACGAATGGTATACGAATGACATTGGCGGCTGTGCTTTGTATGTTTTTCTAAGACCTTTTAATTCCAACCTCGATTTCGTCATCAAAATTGTCCACAAATGATCATCGATCGAAGAAAAGCATGAACTTTTGAAAGATAATAATCCCACTTTGATTAGGAAACTGACCGGACTGCGTCATAGAAATGCAACGGAACGTCTTACAGGCGTTTTCGCCATCAGTTCAGTAGGTCCAAAGGGCACATAAAATAAGTATTACAGTTGCCTTAAAACGACATAAAACCGCACTTTTACGAATCAAACGACGTCGTTTACCATCCTCGCACTTGCTAATCTCAGCTAAACTCGTTTCTAATTTTAGCAGCACCATTTACCGCTATTTCCCTTATGTAAATGGGCATTCGATCGAGCGCGCAAACCAATTTATAAGGAAAATCATTCATAGGTTTGAAAACGGTGAATTAGCGTCAAAAACAAGGATATTTGACCACACTATTTAAAAAAATATTCAAAGTAACAAGCTTGAACGAAATGCTAAAGGATGTACAGTAGACTTAACTCGGTGTACTTCATATGTCATGATGCGCAAAAACAGTGTACGAAGTACAGTTAAAAGGATGAGGCCCGGGATAAAAAAGGGTAATTGGGCGCCCGAGACTCAACGAATGGGTTGGGGGCTTTGTAAGCCTGGACATTTTATTTCTATTCTCTGTTGACAACGGACGAACAACTAGTGTCTTACCATTGTTAGGTGCGACCATTGCCAGGAAGTAAAAGAAAAACAAAGCTGGGACCATGTTCATTTCTTCTCCAGTCTGGCTCTCAGAAAACTAAATCAGCCAAAAGATCTCTCTTGATGTGATTTCTGTCCGTGTACCACACTCACTTGATCGCGAAAACTGATACCCAGATATTGTCGACGTTAATTAAATCAAATTTGACAGGCTTTCGGGAGATGGGAGGTGCTAAACGATAAACACGCAGACAAAGAGTGCTCATATATCATTGCTGTTTATCTTTTGCGCTCGAGCTGCCAAATATCGCGTAAGACTTCAAATCTGTGTATGGTAACCCACCCGGTAGAGGTATCATAAGCCTTTTTCATATTCAAGCTGGGAAGACATAACAGGAAAGTGATCAACCAGAACAACATGAGGTAGAAAGAATTCCGGGCAATAAAGAGGTATTCGTTACCTCAAGGGTGCTTCATCGGCCATGATTGGTTCAAGATTGCTATTACCCGTGCGGTTCATGATATCTAATCAATCTTTCATAGCTCAGTCTTTCCAATCACCCCCCACAACTGTTCGCATTATATAGTTCACTTCTATGTTCCAAACTCTACAATTTACGTTTACCTTCCCTAACAGGGTAACACAGCTCAATATTGAAACGGAGACGATCATAGGAGGGAGGCGCGTTTTGAGTGCGTGGTGCGCAATGAACGTATAAACAACACGGGTGATCATGGTTAAGAGAGTGACATATTCTGTCCCAAAACTCATGCCAACGTAAATACAATTTTCTCAGAGATATAAAAGTGGAATGCCGGGTATGCAGTGTTGAACGAAGTGTAGAAAGTCAAACAAGTTAGGGAAATGCCGAAAACTTAGAACAGAAAATACTTAAATTTCGAGCCACGATTCTTCGTCCGAGTAGAGACGAAGGGCGTCGAAACGTCAGTATTTTTTAATCTGAGTTTTCGGCAGTTTCCAAAGCCTTTTGGTTAAACACAGTTTACGTGGGCAGTTCATGTTCTACAACTTTTTGACTAACTTTAGTCATCATTCCGAAAGAAAATAGCATGCATCAAAACATTTAGGAACATCTTATTGGGTCCAGACTTCAGACTTCTGCAAAACTTAACTTCGGGATTGTATTACTAGTATGTCATTCCAAATGAAATCTGTCGTATACTGCAAAAATCCAAGAGTATTTATCCCTTTCCCGGCAGTGCCTCTCCCTTTGGCGAGTAAAATCGTCTGACGTTAGCCAGAGTAAAATAATAAATCTCTCTTTCGTTATCTCTTTCCTGGCGGCACCAAAACTTTTTATAATTTGTTTCCACTAGGCGGAATTTTCCGCGCGCACTGCTTATTCCTCGTTTGTCATTGGCTCTTGGGAATCTAAGAATTCCTGAAAGCCAATGAGAGAAAAGAAAAAGGAAGTTTGCGCCTTGTTTTACATGCGCTTTTTCTGGCTTAACTAAAATCTACAGTTTGTGAACTTGTCAGCTACATGAACTTTTCCGTTGACAAGCCGTCCTGACGAAGGGTGGCTTCAGATAATGTACCGAACTCTCCTTGCTCCGCCCAAAGCGCATTTCAGTTGGCTTAAAGTTTGAGTATTCGCAAATATATTCTGGTACCGTACCAGAATGTTCTTGCGACAACTCAAACTTTAAGCCAACTGAAGTGCGCTTTACTACCCTGGTGCAGATGAGAATTAATAGATAGCTCAAGTGGCTCTGCGCGAAATGACAAATTTGAATGTTACCAGGGATGGCTGGCACTGGAATGATTTTTTGCGTGTACCGCGAATATGCTAGGAGAGACATTGTCATCATGCTACCCAACAAATGTAAGTAAGTTACAATGGAACGATCAGATCTAATTCAACAGCGACTAGGAAGAGGTGTAGGTTATGCTAGTTGTGAATCATGGGTTACACAAACGGATATTTCATGTTTGGGGCTTAATATCACATCACTTCACCAAGAACTTCATCAAAAGTCAACCGTTGTTATTCATTGACGCGATTTGTTTACTTCTCAGTCCGAACGTTATAGATTATTTCATTCTACCTACGCGTCGTCACCGCTCTAAGTTTATCCAGAACGACAAGGAAACTTTAGCTGAGTACAGACTTCCTACAGACAAAGTGGTCAAATTCTGAGTAGAACTTAATTTTGGCTGCCTTTCAGACTAATGATAAGAACCAATGAAACGAGGCAGCTCAGCTATACAAAGTAGCCCAGCTCATTTATATGAATGCATATCATAAATATAATATAGCTCGTCAAATAGTAAGTCACCACAGCATCTGTTGAACCAGTTGTTGATCTAGTCTTCTCATGCTGTGGCATCCCTAGGCTGGCTATAAGTACAATGGAGGATTAAAGCTCTGAATTAACGCCCAACTGTGAAAGACAGTTGGCAAACTTTACCTTAGTCTCGTACGCAAATGTCCTAATGCCTCGTTTCTACTGGGCATGACAAGCCATTAGTGCGTCTGCGCAGGGAACTGTTCAGAGGGACTGAACCTCAGTAATATAAGTGTAAAGTCCCTCACAATTTGCAAAAACGCGTGACTAATAATAGATTGTTCATCATCTGTAAGTTATTTTACTACGTCTGCATACGAGCAAACTCAATCTACAGAGTGTAGAGAGTGTACCGTACCGGCAATTGGGAGACGCGGGTTCGATTCCCGCTGGGGAACTCGCAAATTTTCTGCGTTTTCATAAAGCTTGAAGAACGAGCCTTTCGTTATTTTACTACATCTGTATATTAACCGGACTCACCTGTTGTTTCATCTGAAGTATAGAGTCTTGAGTACAAGTAGTTTTGAACGAAATAGAAAAACCAGTTTCAGGCCGGGAGCCCGCAACAAATTACCTGAAAAAAGTACCACAATAAAAAACACGAGTTAGCACTCGGTCTGAATACGAGAAAATGAGATGATGCTTTACTAAAAACGAAAAAATGAAAAACATTTCTAGTACTTTCCTGAAAAACGATAAACGAGGTAGAACTCTGCCAAAGTACTACCTTTAGATTTTCACTTGCACCTTGCAAGTGAGGCTTGCCATAATGTTTTATATTTGTTTTTTTTTATCATAACGGATTAATGGCAAAATCTGAAACCACTGAATTTAGAGATCGCGAGCGACTTGTTACACTCATTACAAACCAAGAATATTGCTAGTGACATAGCGACTGCTAAGTGTTCCGCGAACTAGTTATTTGAAAAGAACCGAAGAATACTTAATCTGAGTCGAAATAATTAAATACGGAGATTGAAAGAGACTAGAACTAGCAGCAAAAGCTGGCAAATTGGAACAAAACTATCCTCAAATGGATAACTTTCGACGGCAACTTTTTCACCGACCGTAAGCCTGGTAAGAAGTTCATAAAATCAACATGTAGTACACACAACAAGTGATGGAGATTTTCCATCTGAAATAAAGATCCATCCCCAAAGATTGACAGGAATATGATAAGCAGATGAGCCGATGTTGATCAAACTGAATCAGGGTATGAACTTAAAAAGAAATTAATTATCGTCTTATCTCAAAATTTTTCCGTAATTGACTTCCGCTTGTGGTAGAAAACAGCAAAAAAGATTAGGGCGATTAGGGCAAACTTATGTCGACTGCAATTGGTCTTAATCAAATCTCCGATACTATATGTTTGATTGATATCCAAAAGCGTGACATGCGTTAGTAATTATTGGGAAAGCATCGCAGCAGATTATTTCTACTAAATAGCTGGAAAGCCTATTAATTCTTTTTACTCCCATTTAGCATAAGGCAATTTTCAGAACAAAACAGATCAGATACGGTGCCTGTGTTTAAACGTGTATGGATAGGGTTTCATCTTATCACTTGACGAGAGTCGGTAAACGCATGTGTCTGGAACCCATTTCCTGTTTTTCGTGCATCAGTAGATATTTTTGGTTCAGGCAAAATAGGACAATAGCCAATTTCGATCAGTCATCAGAGTCAAGCTCCTCCGGACGTGAAAACTATTTGCTCAAAATGCAGTTATCGTAAGTTAGATATTTTCATACATACGCCATAGGTCTGAATAGAATTTCGTCCATGTAAAAGTAGTTCGTCCATATCGTTCCTTTTCGTCCTTTTCAGAAAATCTGCGTAAAATGCTTTTGTCAGATCTACAAAGAGTCACAAGATGTTACCTTTGTAGAAATTGTCTATGCGTGAGTCTGTAAAGTTTTCCTGTATCCAAACGTCTTTAAATTTAAAAAGACAAATGATTAGGGAACTATAGGAACTGAATAAAATAAAAGGACTGACGTTTCGAGTGAAAGTCATTTGTCCGAGCAAAACATGAACTGATGTAAAAATTGGATGATTTTTTACTAGTAAATAAGTCTTGTGATTCAAAATAACCAATCAGATGAAAAAGTCAAAGTAGTGCTAAATTCACAACTATCCTACACTATTGAAGTCAGCTGAAAAAATTAGACTCGATCGGGATTTGAACTCTCACCTTCGGGATATCCGTCCGCCGCTCCACCTGTTGAGCTATCGAGTCCACGGCGAGCTATAGATAGTAGTCAACTTTTTCAGTTGATTTCGATAGTGTAGGATAATTGTGAATTTATAGTTTCATATTACCCTGAAGGTGATTGTGAAATAGACTAAGTAATAGTATGTAAATGATGGAAAGTCACGTATCGTTTGAAATCTCGAACTGTAAACCGGAAAGTCGGACCGGCAAAGGAACCTGGCGAATGGTGATGCGTAAAAGCTAAAATAATGAAATATCCAATAAAGCTAGTAAAGATTAGACGACTAGTGGACGTTCGTCAAGCTAGTTCTCTCAGAAAAACGATGATGACCGGTGAGACGCTGTAACCATTGAGCTACCACGACCCAGATGGTGAGCTAGGGCGCAGGTTCGTCATATATACTGCCTAAGCAGAAGTCACGATACGCTAATAATGATGGAAATACTTAATGCTGGTTTGATTCCTGTCTAGGGCTCAGAAATCCTTTTTCTGAGAGAACGAGCTTGACGAACGTCCTCTAGTCGTCTGATATTTACCAAGCTCCCACATGAACAAACTTTCTGTTCAGCATTAAGTACGGCTAATAAAGATTACAAGTCAGTGTTATCATCTTCCCCAATAACAAAAAAACACTAGCTTGTATAGGAATAAATGGCACAAACTGAAATAAAATCTAATACAAGAAAACACACAAGCTAATGTTTTCGTCCGTCCATACTAGAGAAAAACAGTAACTTTTTAAGAGATTATATGAAAGAAAAATGTCCACTACTTCAGTTGACAATCAACCATTTAAAGTTTAAAAATAAAACGTCTCTCGCGTGTCTTGCGGTTTGCCTGGTGCACAATTACCGCACATCAGAGGCCGGTTGTTTAAAAGGTGATTAACTTCAGTCAATGATTAGTGCTTAATTTTAGCCCATCAGGATCAGAGGATAAGAATTTAACTACGTTTTTAATCATCCGACGGCTGACTTAATCATGATTAAGAGTTTTATACAACTGGGCTCTGGTCCTGAACGACATCATCGATTCTCACAAACATATTAACCAGCAGGACTGCGACATATAAATTATCAAAGACATGGAAAAGAGCTTAACGCTTGAGGGGTCCGTGCACCCCGAACACGATCAATCCAAGTCCGTTCGAACATAAAAGTAAACCTAACTAATCCTAAAGGTTGGCAGTAACTAAGGTTAGCTAACCAACCCAAATCCTAACCCTAAACCGTAGGCTCGTCATTGGCGAAATAGCAAAGGATTATTGTTCCTTCTTTTATTTGTTGTAATTTTTGTACGTACTTTTGTTATAGAAATTGGAAAAAAGAAATAAAGAGTAAAGAAGACGCTACATGAATGCGATCGTCAAGGGTGTAAGTAATCTACGTCACCATGGTGTCCATGAGTCGTGGACACAGTAGTGATGTAGACTACTAGAGCATGTTTTATTAAGTTTTTTGGCACATCTTCGATTACGCACCCCCCTTCCGCACTCACACAGGGCGGATCTGGTTACACCATTGCCCACACATACATATTCTTAAACACTATACTTGACCAATCATTTTGCATTCCAATTTCGTCGCTTGACGAAGCCGCCACTACCACATCAATAGCCAAACGAAACGCAAAAAAATTTGCAATTCACCAGACAATTTACTTGACAGAGAGAGAAAACCTACGAGAGTCGTTTCTCAAAAACAATCGCAACGTATCAAGCTCGTATCAAGCTCAACAGGCCTAGCGAAACGAACAACTAGGTACGTAAAGGTGGTGACGGGGACAATTTCTTATTTAAAAGGTAACTCTTTGGATATTGGATTTTTCTTAAGACTTTACAACACTCATTTGACTCACTTCCAACCACTACTTGCCAACATATACGAACAAAAGCGTGAAAGAAACAACCATCTTATGTCAGACAACATTTACAGCCTGCCAGGACAGTGACATAATTTAGAGTGGCAAAAATAAGATCATCAGACTAAATAAATGAAAAAAAAAACTGCGAAGAACGGGTACATACGGAATCACTTCGAGGAACATATCACAAATAAGGCTGACGCTAGCTATAATATTATAGACTGGGACTTTGCTAAATGTATCAATTCCAGTACCAAATACAAACCACGACTCGCTCTTGAAAGGTGAATACCATGTTAGAACAAGAACCACTTAATCGATAACAGCAACTACTGGTACCTAATGGAAGACTTGTTCACAACTTGAAACAATACGTCGAGAACAGACATACTTCAAATTAAACTTAGAATAGATCGCCTGGTAGACTTCTTCCTAAAGAACCGCCTACCTGTGAAACAACAAACTAAACACATAAATCGAGCGTTTTTCACCCGTTGTCATAGTCCCCAAGTTGGCATCTCTTAACTGAATAATTTTAATTATCTTTCTTTGTTAGGTACACCGACATGGCTGCCATATCCTAAGTTATTTTAGTCAGTAGGAATTGGATGAAATGTTCTACAGGCGAACCTGGAGAATAATGTTCACTTGACTCTTAGAATGAGCACCGCTGAGGCCAATCAAACGTCACCACCTTAATAAGTAGTCTTTGTCAAGATATCTTCGGTAAACACACTACATGAATAATTTAGCGTTCGAGTCACGATTCAGGCCACATAAAAGATATGGGTTGGAAAACTTGTCAAGGTTCACCGAGACCTCACTGAGAAATGAAGAGAAATTTCATTTATATCAACAAAATAGATTGAAAACTAAACAGAAATGTTTTTATGTTGGTCTTGAATTCTTTAAAATCCATCCGTTGTAAACAAGTTGAATATGCCAGATAAGTTTTAGACCAGGCCGCTTGAATGGGCCAAGGTCTTGCTCAGGGTCTGGTTTAGCCTTTGCTTGTTACATAACGTCAACAATTTACTTTGTCTATGCGGGCGAAATTGTTTGCTGGTTTTGTTCAAATATGAAATTCATATTGTCGCCATTATCACAAGCAGAATGTCAACTTTTTAAGATTTCAAATTGGACAACTCCAGAAACGTGGTGAAGCTGAGCGCGAATGCTATTTCGAAAGCGTTTCTGGGATCGTTTGGGCGGATGCGGGAAATTTAAGATCGCAACACAAGGCAAAAGTACTAATGAAGCTCCGAGAAAGTTTTCCTAGAAGAGACCTAGATACAGAGAAAAAGGCTTGTATGGGACATTGGAGAATGCATTGTTTCCCAGCTGAGAAGGCAGCTATTATGTACATGGGCGCAAACAAGTGGCAGAAAACCGAAGTATAACAAGAGACTAGTTTCACGTGTAAAGTCATCTATGTTAAGCTATGAGAATACGGAATGCGGCAATTAACTGCCCTATGCATTATGAATTAAGGAAATGATCAGCTTTAATCAAAATACTCCGCTAGCATGGACACCATTTTCAAGATCTGTCCAACTCAAAAAAATCCCAAAATGAGTCTGAACTGAGTCTGAGTCTCTGAGTCGGAACTGAGTCTCCCCGAAGTATATGGAGTGGTCACAAGTGTATATAAGACATTGAAAACCATGGCCCCGAGACACGCCACCGCCAAGGTCAAATAACAGACCAATATATACCCCCTCCAAAAAAATAACAGCTCTGATCAAAGTTTGAATGAGTTTAAAATAATGAAATTGAGGCTAATCATCGGTATAAGCCTGGATCAACCCTTGGAACCCCTTGGAAAATGTCTATGGAGATAACTATCAAAGTTGATTACGATTGAAACTCCAGTTTTTAAAAAATATTCCCTCAAGTGACGAGGAAGTTATTCTTGTACATTGCTTACAACCTGGTCTCATGTATTATTAATTTGTTAACATTCTCGCTTTCAGTTTCACGTCTGAACTCTGACTTGTTTTGCAGTACAATGTTTCACCAGCACGAGCTCAGAGCTGCTCGACACGAGAATTCCCCTGATTGGTTGATAAACTAGACCCAGACCTCTGTTAAAAATGTGCGACATCCATTTCATTTAATTTCAATTCAGCGATTTTCACCTGCAGTCAGACAGTATTTGTTTTAAATCGAAATGTCGGAAATTCGACGTCGTAAAAGCAAGGGAAAGACGAACCAGGTTAAATTCAATGGGGAAAATAAAAATATCGACGGTGGTCTGATCGTGGAGAAAAATGATGTGAATGAGCTTGAGAAGCATCGTATATGGCTTTACCTGAGTATTGTTATAGGGACATTTACTGCTTTGTTCGTAGGTGTCCGATATGCTGGATACATGAAAAAATTGCACGAAAACGATATGTGGTTTTCGAACATTGAGGTAGGAATTCTCTTTCAAAAGTGTGTCCTTTTCAGTAGTTAACTCGTGATCTCGTTTGGTGTTGTAGTTTAAGTTAAACGCCTTCGTAAACACCTGGTTACACGGTAATGAAATTCATGTACATCATTGGCCTGCGAAATTGGATTTGTGATGCATTGCAATCGGAAATCTAACTCGGAGTAAATTTCAAGGACTGTAATCAACTTAGTCTAAACCCGCAGCCCATCTTCACCAGCTCTAAGATTTGAAAATCGAAATATGATACTTACATGTACATCCAGTAGAAAGTTATTTCAAAGTCTCATCATAGATATTCTGCTTTTTTTATGGAGCAAAACACGAACAATGGAAACTGGGTCAAAACTGTTTCTTACCTGTTTTCACTATTAAACAGATCTGGGGAAGACTGGTGACAAAAGACATACCCGAGCGGCCTCCCCGAATGGATAAATTGTATGAATGCTGAAATGGATGATTGCATGTGCATAGCCTCAATTATGTCACTTTGAATGTTACTTTATTATTATTATTATTATTATTATTATTATTATTATTATTATTATTATTATTATTATTATTATTATTATTA
>JBAHVQ010172486.1:0-18278 GCA_036872915.1 Nanipora kamurai
GTTATTAGTGATATAGACTACTGGCAGTTACTCCCCTGTTCGAGGAAGAATACTTATAAACAAAAGAATTGCCATAAATTATTGAATCTGTTGAATGTTTTCTCAATACATTGCAAGTTAGATTACCAAACACATTCATGAAGAAAACACAAATAAAAATCAGTATCTATATGCTGTTTTGATACCACAATCAAACACTTGAATAAATTAACGGCAATTTGAATTCTATTTTCTCATAAAATATTGACTAGTTAGAAAACCTATACTAGACAGTCATCATCAGCTTTCACGAAATATTGTTGAAATGATCAAGATCTGAATTTGATGTTCGAAGAATTTCAAGAAAGGTGAACACTCTTAAACAGAAAATTGTATACACTACTGTTCACAATGAGTTTGATACCATCACCCGCTTACCGTCTTAGTATGAAAAGAATAAAACACATGCGCTTTCATGTCAAAATGTACGAGCACTAATTTGATATAAGTTTAATTTCATGTCTGATTTCATCAAATTTATAGTGAAGAGCAAGTGATAGTTTCAAATGTCCTGGTTTGAGAAGCTATAAAAAAAACTTGTTTTTCGTGTTGCATCAGGAAACCTAAACACTCAAACTGAAGTAACAAAATCACTCAGCCTTTGGTATCGTGCCAGTCAACATGTTTCATAGTTTGGATTTCTTGATGAAACGTTCAAACTCGTTCTTTGCATATTACGTCAAGTATAATAAAGTTGAACATGTGTTTCCCAGAAACCTCTAGTGTGCTTGCAAAACTGTGGTTAGTAATACCCTTTTAACAAGGATATGAATGACTGGCTTCTTTATATCACATTGCCATGCAAATTCGCCTTTAGGAAGTATGATCGCAAGAATTTACCAAAATCGATTTGAATTAGTCTCCCCAGTTTGAGATGAAGACTACTCGTTACACGACGTGTATGTGAGAGTTAGACGCTATCACGGAGAATATGTGAACGTTTGTCAGGTGCGCCTCTTCAAAAAAAAGTATTCTGAGTCTCAGACGAGGATTGAAGCTACGACATTTAGGAGTACACTTTTTAGACAAAACGAGTTTGACGGACGTCCACCTATCATTCTTTTTTTCAGTTTATTTAAACAAGCTAATACTTTTCATTTCTACGATAAGAACTACTTTAACTAACTTTAGTCAAGTATCCTTTATCACTATAAAAAAGACGAACATAAACATGCTCATGTTTACCATTGTAATAAATAAGATATAACTATTTCATGATTCAATCGTTTTTCTTTGTTATTTATTGGGATGTATCTACCGATAAAAACTCTAATTAGATGCTCAAGTGACTGATATTGAGCATCCCAGGGATTTATATAGATAAATCCCTAGTATGCTCAATAATATCCTTTTAATTTGTAACAAACCAGAAGTGTAAAGCTATGCTTACTTCTCGTTCCTTTGCTCTAAAAAATCTACGCTACCAAATATTTTTGCATCATTTAAACTACATAATTTCATCGTTTATATAACCACACATTTCATTAAAAAGCGAGGGTATCACGTTGAACATAAATCGACAGAGCTTGTTCTTAGAAGAACTGTTCAGAAAATTAAATAGTAAGTCTAATCTATTATACTATAATAACCCAAACTTTTCATGCAGTGGTATATCAAAATTATCTTAAGATTAAATACAACAAACATTACTTCAATGTAAACAATCGTCCAGGAATGAACCTTGTGAACTTTTTTTAAATTGATCGATTTAAAACATTGTAATAGACGACTTCTGAACACGACAATCAAACGACTTTTACCTCTGTCCTCTGTTCAAACATTTGGTAGATTCTTTGTTAGCTTGGACATGAAATTTTTTCATTAAAAACCGAGCATTCCAATTTCCGACGCTGTAGCCCAAAGTGTAATGTACTTGTACAAGAACGTTCTTCACAACAACTGGATTAACATAAGCCTCAGTGACGTTAAATAGAATTAATCATTTGAATTACAAATCGATCAAGCACATACAAAAGCACTTCGTAAACAAAAGGCCTTTTAACTAAATTTAAATTTTTGCTGATCAAACTGTGGAACGCCATGGACTCAGAAAAAAGATTTCTGAGAAAACAACCTTGACGAACGTCCACTAGTCGTCTGATATTTCCAAGCTCCTACATGAACCAATTTTGTGTTCATCATTAAGTATTTCCATCATTATCATATCGTCACTTTGGCTTTGATAGTGCATATGACGAACCAGCATCCTAGCTCGCCATCTGAGTTGCGGTAGCTCAATGGTTAGAGCGTCTCACCGATCATCAGAAGGTTACCAGTTCTGTTCCCGACTAGGGCTCAGAAATCGTTTTTCTGAGAGAACGAGCTTGACGAACGTCCTCTAGTCATTTGATCAGGAATGCTACTATTAATAATGTGACAGCGACATTTATAATGAAAGACAGGAGAAGCTAAATGTCTATTAATAGAATATGACTAGCTCTTTCGAAGCTTTTACACCGCGATCGAGCGGCGGTTTTTGTCAGCGGGTTTTTATTTTTTTGAAACATCACATTAGACCATTCCTTGCTATAAAACCAGAGAAGGTGATACGGCATGTTGGAACCAATGATTTAGCGAGAAAAGTGCCAAGGAAATTGCTAAAGGAATCGTCGATAGTGGAAATATTGTAATGAAAGAAAGCCGAGAAACCGGTGTTATTATATCTGACTTAATTACAAGAACAGACAAGCCAGAAAATACCAGAAAAGTGACCGAAGTAAATAATAAACTTTCAAGTTATAGTAAATTGAATTAATGGAGTCATATTAAGCATGACAACATTCAAGCAAAACACATAAATCCTTACGGAATCCATCTCAATAGATGTGAGACATCAAAGTTAACAAAGAATATTACAACATATCTGAATAATGAAAATAATTGACATTCGGGAATGGCGAAGAATAGCAATATTGAAATTAGAGGTAATAATTGTATGAATACTGGCCAAAAACAAAATACGGGAGGCTTTAAAATTGCTCATTTAATATCAGAAGTTTAATTAAGCATATTGAACAATTTCGAATTTACCTTCATGAAACCCTGCTTGATGATACGATTGTTGATAATGAGTTGAAGATAAATGGCTATCATATAGTACGGAAAGATAGAAACCGACATTATGGGGGAGTTGCCATTTATATAAGAAATTGCATTAATTACAGACTAAGAGATGATCTAATGCAAGATAATCTTGAGACAGTTATGGTTAAAATCTCTAAGCCAAAGTCAAAATTCTTTTTTATTAATTGTTGGTACAGACCTCTGGATACGAAACTAGAATGTTTTGATATGTACGGAGAATTAATCGGGAAAATGGGCTCTGAAAACAAAGAGGTCATCTTGATTGGGGATTTCAACTGTGACTGATCCCAGGTGAATAAAGGTAACGCCAAGTTACAAACGAATAAACTTGCTGAAATTGCTAAAATATTCCAATTTGAGCACTTGATTAAAGAACGTACGCGAATAACTCAAAACTCAAAAAACATAATTGATTTAGTATTTACAAATAAGCCGGAAACTATAATTAAGTCCGGTGTTGTTCATTTGGGAATAAGTGATAATAGCCTGATTTTTACTCAAAGGAAAATTTCAATACCACGCGATGATCCAAAGATAATTAAAACAAGGCAATTTAAATACTACAATACAAATGCATTTAAGTCTGACTTGGCAATGCACTTACAAATGTTTTCTGAAATAGTGCGTGATCCAAATGGGATGTGGGAAGAGTGGAAAAAAAAATTTTTATCTCAAGACCTACCCACAGTTCATTGTTTCAACACAAGTGTTAAATCCTTTATTCAACTCATCAGCATTCAGGAGTGTGATAACTACTTATCACACTACTTTCTTTTGAAAACAGCTTTGAAAACACTTGTCGCATGCTAATGAGCGTATGTCTCAATTTCAAACGACCAACATTTTCTTTATGGTAAAGGAAAATAAAAAAATCCATGTAGTTGTGGCTGAGTCATGAAATAAGACGGTTAATCAATGTTCACTCGTGTGATGAAGAATTTAACATCACTCGGGAAGCTTGAACGTGTACTCGGACCCTACGGCTCCTCGTGGCCCATAAGCTTCACTCGCGATGTTAAATTCTTTACCACACTGGAGACCATTGATTAACCCTTACTTATCAGTAGCGGACATGCACGCGCCACCGATTACCAGAAAAATTAGAAGTGAGTTAGTCGCGTGGATTACAAACGATATTAAAAAAAACTATATATCGTAGAGACTTTTTGAAGAAAATGGCTGTGAAAACTGCGTCAAGGCATTTTCATGATGCCTAATACGAAAACACGCAACGAGTGAAAATAAATTGATTAAAAATACCAAGGCTGCCTATTTCGCGAACACACTTAATAATTGCTAAAAGAATCTGAAGGAGATGTGGAAAACAATTAATAAGCTTACTAATAAAAATTCGAAAAGAACAACCATTACTGAGGTTAAGTACGACCGTCAAAGTATAACAGATGGTCCTTAAATAGCTGATACACTCAATACATATTTTAATGAAGATGGACCTGACCTAGCTAAAGAACCGGTGCAGAGTACAAGGTCGCCCGGATCATATATCTTTCCTTTTAACTCACGGTTCCAAATACAGAATGTTACTGCAACAGAAGTTTATGGGTTGCTTTCCACAATTAAAATATCTAAATCAACAGAATATGATGGAATATCCGGCAAACTTTTCAAAGGTTCTGTCGATGTTATATCTCCATCACTAACTCTTATATTTAATACATTTACAGATGAAGAGATATTTCCCGATGACTTAAAAGCAGCAATTATTTCACCAATACATAAAGCTGGCTGCAAAACAGAATGCAGTAATTATAGACCAATTTCAGTTTTGTCGTCTGTCGTTAAGATTTTTGAAAGTCTGGTTACTCAACAACTTGAAACATACTCAGTAAACAACAAGCTCGTTTTAGAAAAGAAGCACTCTACACAGACTTCCCTTTTTAGTACTACAAACCAATGGTTTATTAATATGGATAGAGGAAATTTGAATGCTGTTGTCTTTCTTGACCTAAAAAAAGCGTTTGTGTTGATCATAGTGTTTTATTAACAAAATTGTATAACTATAGAATAAGAGGATATTTGCTTGATTGGTTCCGATCATATCTTACTAATAGAGTGCAAATGTGTAAAATAGAGCAAACAAATGAAGAAATTTGTTCTGAAGTCAACGTTAAGAAGAGTTTACAATGCCATAATATTAGGACACTTTGATTACTGTAGTATTGTTTGGGACAACTGTTGCGATTACTAGATTAAAAATTACAAAAATTACAAAACAGAGCTGCACGAGTAATCACCGACACAACCTATGAAATTAGTTCAAGGGACGTTGTAGAAGAACTTGGCTGGCAACCCATACTGAAACGCTTTAATATCAGCAAACTTGCTTTTATGTATAAGATAAGAAACAATAAGTTGCCTTCAAGTAAGTGTGACGAATATGTTTTAATGTAAAATAAATTCGAAGTGTAATCTCCGCAGTAATAACAATGATTATATGCTTAATAAGCCAAAAACAAATTTTATGAAAAGAAGTGCAAGCTATGCAGCTGCTTGAGCTTGGAATGATTTACCGAAAAAGACCAAAGAAGAATGGATTAGCATAGAAAGATTTAAATCTATTTTTGATCATACAAGATTAGTATCATATCTAATTATTTATCTACTCTTGTAAATATTATATTTTCTTTTAAATAGTTATTTAAGTTATATTGTTATATGTGTTTTTAATTGTATTTTAAACGTCCCCTTGAATAACAGGTGCGTAAGGGCCCTGAAGTATTACCGTTTTTAAATAACATTAAATAACAATAATAATAATCGGAGTTTTTTTCGGTGTTTTATAGGCGGTTTTTGTCGGCGGTTTTTGCCACCGCTCAGTCAAGGTGCACAGGCTTCGAGAGAACTAGTCATATTACATTAATAGACATTTAGCTCCCCCTCTCTTTCTTTATAAATATCGCTGTCACAATATTAGTAGTAGTAGTATTACTGATGATGACTTGAACATAGTTGAAACGTTGAATTCTCAAGAAACATAATTTTCCATTTCGGAGTAACCGTTGTATTGCATTTAATAAAAATACTTCTATATAAACATACTATATATAATAGTATATATATACATATATATATATATATAGTATATATATATAATAATAAAATTATAATGTACTATAAGAATACAGTGGTTTCCGTAATTGCTGGTCAAATCTCCGTGCCACTGATCCATCTCTTCACGCATCTGCTGTGACTTTCCAGAAACTTTATTTTAAGGTTAAGAAAACGAAACTCGACATCGTTTTCCTGGTTAAATGCCAAGACCACAACATCACTCTAAAGTTCGTCCGATGGGAAAAGCTAAAATCCAAAAAACATAATCTCCGAAGTCCCTACCACCGCAAAATCCTTAACCCTTTTTTAGCAGTACCTCTCTCCTTGACAAGTAAAATCGTCTGGCGTTAGCCAGAGTAAAATAGTCTGGCGTTAGCCAGAGTAAAATAGTCTGGCGTTAGCCAGAGTAAAATAGTCTGGCGTTAGCCAGAGTAAAATAATAAAAGTCCCAAATCTCCGCGAAAGAGTTAAGGAAGCAATACAGGACCAGCATAACTCTTTGAGAACTCTCAAAGCAGCATTAAAGAAACATCAGTAATCTATCTCTTACAGCACGACCAGGTTCAAGAATCTCGCCCTAAAATATCACGAAAAGCGTCCCATGGACAAGGAACTTTTATTAGTCTCACAACGGCATGAAAGAAAATTTCTCTCTCTACTATGCCATATCCACTGGTATTAAAAACAGATCTAATTAAATTATTACAAATCTCACAGGCGATACCTCCCTAAACAAGAAACAATCCTACGATTTGACCTCAAGCATAGTGTAGCAACTCGTCTGAATGAAGCCGAGGTCATCACCTCAGCCGAGCAGATATGGGACCAGCTTAAGAATCAAAATCTGCTGCCGGACAGTTTCATTAACCCATAGAAAATTCAAACCTCCATAAAAGCTCTAACATGTCATTTTTTTGACTTTGACGACGGACAGCTAGCCGAAGATCATAAACGCATCAAGATCCTTCGCCAAAAACATCCGTCAAAAATACGCTATCCTGAACCCCGATAAGGGCAGTGGAGTTGTTTTGGTTAAAAAAGTGGACTACCAAACCTGTGTGACTGAACTTTTTGCCGATCGGACCAAATTCACTAAACTGAAATCGGATCGTACTTTTACACAAATCTCGTCACTCTAAAACTATCTGCAAACATTCTTTAACCGTGGGGAAATCAAAAACAATGAAGATAAGAATGTGAAGCCTCAATCAAGAAGACCCGCCCACGCGCATGGCCTTCTCAAAACCCATAAGAACTTTGATACTCTACCACCATTTCGACCCATCATTGACACCACCGGCACCGCATATTAACCGATCGCCAAATACCTCACAAGACTACTTAATCTACTAACCATCAACGAATTCACTTTAGTAGACAGTTTCGATGCCGTTCCTCGAATCCAACGCTTTCCACAACACCTATTCAATGACGGATACAGATCTGTTGCCTTCGACGCCAAATCACTTTTCACCAATGTTCCTCTTAAGAAAACCGTCAACATAATCCTTGACTGAATTTACAACAAAAATCAGATCACCACGTCGCTTCAGAAATAAACAATAAAAAAGCTGTTACTGAATTCTTGCACAACAACACCCTTTTCTGTGAAGGGCGAACTCCACAAACAAATAAACGGTGTCGCAGTGGGTTCTCCATTCGGTCCTACTTTTGCCAACATCATTATGGCTGTCTTAGAAGAAGAGATTGCCAGAAAGTTTATAAAGTGAAACTTTACGTCCGCTGGTATGTTGACGATACTTTAGTCCTAGCCAAACCATTCGGATGTGTCACCAATCCTAGAAAGCTGAAATTCGTTTCCCCGCATATCCCATTTCCTGTTGCAGATTTTCCTAACAACAACGTGAATTTCCTCGACATTAAAATCAATTCGTCCGACGCAATAATTTTTCGAAAATCTACCCATACAGGTCAATATACACACAATTCAAGTTTTAATCCACGGTCCAGAAAAACTGCATAGATAAGAACCCTTATTTACCATGCCTAAAATATTTGTAGCAACCAAGGCTTGCCACAGTCTGAACTTGGAGCCATAACGCAGTTCATGTCTTGGAACGGCATTTCTCGCAAATTATAGAGAAAACTCATTAATGCATTTACACCATCCGACCAACGCATGAAACCACCGACGCACCTGACAACATGCCTACAATTTGAATTCGACTGCCATTCATTGGGAAGTAGGGCATTGCCTTAAGAAACAAATGTATTAGCAAAGTTAGCAGTCAACTCAAAACTCCATGTAAATTCATTGTAAACTGGAATACAACAAACTCAAACTGTTTCTTATCCTGCAAAGACCGAACACCTACAGAATACCAAAGTTCAGTTGTATATCGTTTTTCGTGTCCTGGTTACCAAGATTCCCACATCGGAAAAGCAGATCGATGTTTACACACTCGCCTGAAAGAACACGTTACAAATCCTAACTCTGAAATATACAATCACATCAACTCCTGCGAACATTTTTAGTATCTTACGACTCTTATGGAACTTACTCCGGATTCTAGCGAGGCTACAAAAACTAATGTAACACAATTTATTTTTAATAAATGTAGGGTAATCGATCACAATATTATTAGTATTAGCATTTCTGATGACGACTAAAACCTAGTCGAGACGTCGAATTCTCAATAAACATGATTTCATTGTTCGGAGTTACCGTTGTATTGTATTGTATTGTATTGTATTTAATAAAAATATTTAGTGGTTTCCGTAGTTGCCTTGTTATTCATGCTGGGTGGTATTTTTCTAGTTGGCTGAGGAACTGGAGTTTCCGTTGCATCAATCTCTAACTTTACTTCTTTTCCCTTAATGTTTCCGGTCCCCTTGAACAGTGTTGAATGTTTGGTGATGGAACGCCAAAACCAACGTAGCCCGTAACTTTCTCACCTTAATTGATAAGCATTTTCCTTCCGGCAACCTACTTCACAAGCTTTTTAACCGAAGAAACACCAAAGCTAGCTGCAGTGGTATGGGAAATATGGTCAGCGTGATAAAGCGGCATAATGCAAAAGTTCAACAACAATCTACAGATCAGTCGCAAGTTAAAGCATTTAACTTCTGTAATAAATTAAACTGCCCCCTAGATAGTGAATGTCTAGCATGCAACGTTGTTCACAAGACAACGGTTACCGTGGCAGGTCAAGATAATAAAGAATAGATTGGTATGACAGTGTATATGGCGCGCCGAATCTATCAAGTTCTATACTTTCGAAACACATTCTAAACTTCAGCGATTCTTCAAAACATTCAATATTTTTTCTGAACTTCAAATATTCAGTCTAAACTTCAGATGTTCTTTCTAAATGTCACATATCTTATCTCACTTCATTTTTCTTTCCGATACTCAAATTTTTTCTCTAAATTCCAGTTATTTTGTCTCAACTCGAACATACACGTTCTGACTTGAACTGTCAGAAAAGTATCCTGAACGACCTTTAAAAATCTTGTCTCAACTTGTAGAAATTCGTTCTAATTAATATGTATACCCACAATGCAACGGTAAGATTCACGAAAAATGAACAAAAATTCAATATGGCGGAAAGGGCCGCCGAATGCCGAGGCGAAAAGGAAGAATTGATATCAAATGCTAGCCTATTAAAAGTATTTCACGGCTCCGAGAGATGCAGGATGCATCAACAAATCTAAGATTAGAAGTCTTCATCGAAAGACTGTAGCACGGCAAATTAAGGTTGTTTTTGTTTCTCATGGAGAACACAACTTGTAGATCAAAATCAAACATGACGGAGAGAAACGAGAGGAACGCTGTTGGTCTCCGGGATTTCTTTGACGCTTTGGCTTCCATCCTCATTGGCAATCAAAGTTTACAAGTCAATGAAACTGGTTATCCCATATTAGAAGAAATCCTCGAACAACTTGACGATACAACCGTTACGTTACGCTTGCTTGCAACGGAGAACATTAACCTAAATAACAGACGTATTGCAGATCTGCAGAATCTCACAGAATTTATAGTCTCAACCTCATCAACAGATATATTGACCCCTTCTTCGTGCGCGACGGAATCTTCCTCACGGTTAGGAAGGGCAAGAATAATTATTCAAGAGAAACAAATTACGTTACTGAGAAGTCTGCACGTTTCGTGGAAGAAAATAGCACAGCAACTCGGGGTTAAAGAGAATACGCTTCTTCGACGAAGAACAAACATGAATAACGACGGCCACGATACAAGAACAGATATAACAGGTTTGTACACTTCTCTCCATAGCCAGCATTCATCAGCTGTCCCTAATCATTATAATAATTCCTAGAATTATAATAAAATTGATCACCTTAGACATTACTCAATGCCCCCAGGTTGGAAAATTTGACACGAACAGCTAAGAGAGACTTGAAATTATCACAGCAAGAAATTTGACTCTGGCTGACCGAACATAAAATTCCCCTTCGACTTCCTGTGTAAGTTCACTGGATACCAGATGTGAATTGAGGGTACTCGCCAACAAGGTCTCTTTGTTTTCATCGGTCACACAAGAAACAATGACCACATGGTCCCTATTGTTTGAATTTATGTTAAAAAGGTTTGAAAATGAGATTCATAGAAATAATCAGATCAGTCTAGATTTGTTTCAATCTACTGAAATCGAACATTTTTTCTCTTCAGACAATCAACTGAGAGATGCAGACACTGAAATAAGAAGCATGACTCGAAACAATAGGCAACAGAGGTCAATTGGTCCACTGAGATCCAGAAAAATACACATTCAGCTATGGAAAGTACGAAAATGTCTGCATGAATTGGACCCATTGGGAACAGCTTTACAGTGCAATGGAAATCAGTCATTTTTCAGAGAAAATATTTCTTTCTTCGACCAAATTTCCTATGGCATATAGACGGGAATCATAAACTTATTCGATATAGATTAGTAGTGCATGTGTGTTGATGGTTTCTCATTATCTATGCCCACTGTACAAATAGTAACAGGGCTGAAAAAGTTATGGAACAGTTTTTGGCTGGAATTAAGCAGTATGGTTTCCCCTCAAGAGTCCGCAGTGACCATGGTCTGGAAAATATTAGGGTTGTTCAGTTAATGTTAAAACAAAGAGGGACAGGTCGTGGCAGCATGATAACCGGAAGTTCTATTCATTATTGTCGTGTGGAAACGGTGCAAATGGATATATACGCTGGAGTTCTGTCTTTCTTTGCAAAGGCTTTTCAAGAGTTTGAAGATGCTTGTCAACTTAATCCCCTTCATCAATTGCACCTTTTTGTCTTGCGTTACGTACATGTTCCACCGATTAATGTTGCTCTCACAGAATTCCAGCAACAATGGCAACATCATGGGCTACGCACTGAGAATGGCTTATCGCCTATGCAGTTATACACTGAAGGGCTACTCACAAGCAGCAGGTATCCTGCTATTGACACTGTTTGCACAGGATTTACACATACATAGCTGATAAGCTTTTGAATTCATCGAACTCATGGTAATTCTTCAGAGGCAGCAGCTCATCACCCATGCATTGGCAACATATCGTGGCTTCTGGACCAGCACTTGATGTGCCAGTTACTTCAATGTTTTCTTTTGATGGCCTTCGGTAACTTTTGTAGATGCTAAGAAGGTCTAACATGTCTTCGTCATCGGGATTTATTTCCCCTGAAGGCATTTCTTCAATGTTTCTTGTTTATCCTTAGAAACATAACAGTTAATAAATCTAGCAGGCGCTCTTTGTCAAGAGTTTCTTCTCCATATAGGCAGCTTACAACAAATGCTCATGACAGGAATAGGGGAAAGTAGCTCTTCACCTTAAATCCAAATGCAATTATTCCAGCAACACTCAGCCATTCAGACTTGTGACAATCATGTCGAATGGTGGCCCCTTCGCACATGCTCGAATCGCAAAGGCAACTGAGAATTCCTTCCAAAAATGGCTCAAAACATCACGTGTAACACCAGCACCTCTGCCAATCTTCATGATTCCTATATCTTTCATGACGACAAAGACCAGATCACATGCAAAGATATCAATTGCACGGAACTCAGATATCATTGACTTGAGCATGTCACTTTTTTTATCATAATTTCACGGACAAAAGGAGAGGCAGTCAAATCCACAACTTCAGGAAAGGCCTCAGGAATTCATCAGTTTCCAGATTGAAACGTTCATTTGTATCGGAAAAGTGAATTTGGCTTAATGAAGTGTCTTGGGCATTGTCTATAATAAACAAATAATATTGATAAATAATAAGACTTTCAAAAACGGGATATTTCCGAGGTTTAATGTTAAAAGGTTATTTACAATAAAACGACGTTTCGGAAAATTTAACTTTTGTTCTTCTGGTTTTTGTTGTCTATGGGTCGTCCTACTTAGTGACCTGATACAATACACATCATTACGCCTTACATGAAGTTTTTCATTAATATAATATCTTAAACTGTCTCTTCTACATTTCTTTTCCAATTGAAAATATTTATTTAAAATCGGTTTCTATTCTTCAAGTTGTTCGTGATTGTTCAATATTTTCTTTCCTTGATATTTATCTCTTAACGACTCTATACCTTCTCGGACCTTCCTTTATCTCAAACCAATCTCCCTCCTCACTATTTCTGCTTCATCCCAATTTTTGTTTTCATGGCATTTAACATTGTGGCGTGCCAGGCCCCCAGGTTTAAATGTAACATTGAAGGAATGTCGTTTAGCTAATTTTTTGAATTAATCAGACACTCCTTTAAGGTATAAAAATTGTCACCGTTCCATATTTCTGATCATCTTTCTCTTCTTTGTTTGTGGTAACCTCCATAAAGTATCTCACTTTTTCTCGAGGGTATGCATTTGCTACAAATACATCTTCTATATTATTCAATTCCTTCTCAAGAGTCTCTTCGTCACATAGACTTCTCTCTCTTTCTGAAAATCCCTTGATTATATCTCTCTTTATATCCTCTGGATGGGTAGATCTTTTTTAATATTGATATTCCTGAGTCTTCTTATAGTGAACCGAGCATTTTATCTTCTTTGTCTTTCTATAGATCATCTGTTCTAAGTCTAAAACCGATGGTGAGTCACTTTGTTGATCTCCCTTCGTGAATTCTATTATTCCCGGTTCAAAAGTATTTAGGTGGTTTAAGATCCCTTCTGTTTCATCTTCTTTATATTTTGCTTCACTGTCATCAACATACCAATACCATTCATTCAAAAAGTATGGTGAGGTTTCAATTGATTTTCGTTTAAATTTTCCGTGTATATTATTGCTATCCCTCCAGTGCCTCCTAGACCCATTGGTCCACTGTCAAATACATAGTGTTTTCCATCATATTCACAATACGTTAACCCAAACATGCATTGGAACAGCTCCATTTTGGATGTAACTGTCATATTTGTTATCCTTTACAGGTTTTCATTTCTTTCCAATGGGTCTCTGGTAAGGCCTACTGCTTTTGTATAGGTATTGATGGATGTAAATTCTTCACATCATAGCTTACGAGGTTGGGATTAAAATCTTTTCAAATGGTGTTTCTACCATGGAATTTCTTAATGGAATATTAGGTAATCCAGTAAGTCTTGGTGCATGACATTCATTTGGTTTCAATCGTTTTGCTTGTTCTTCTGATATTTCCCTTCGTTCCATTATCTTATCTATCACATTCGTCCCATCGCGACATACGTTTGCTCTTAGTTCCCAATCTTCATTTGGCCTGACTGAAGGTTTTGCTTAGAGGTCAATTAATACTTGTTTCATCTTTTATTGATAGCTATCCATCCCTCCTCCACTTTCATACCTGTCCATTGCCACCATTACATGTCCTTTATCAGCTGGTAAGAATGTTCTCTTTTTGTCTTGCATTTGCAAGTTTCTTTTCTTTTAATTCTACTTTATTTAGGTTCGTGTCATATCTCTTTCTTGTGGCTTTTTTCAACATTTGCCTCACTTCGTCTTTAGCCTTACTTACTTCTCGATCTATTATTTCTTCTGTAATTTCATTTATCCGTCCTTCTTTCTTAATGATTGAACACATTTTTCCTGTTTCAGTAATTATCCGTTGATATGAAGTTTTGTTGGTGCTTCGCAGAATTCAGGACCCAGAGCTAAATAACTCCTTAACATCTTCATGTATAAACTATCTTCAAAGGATTGATCTTCATGTATGTTACAATGGGATACGAGATAAAGGACAGGTAAACTGGGTGTGTTGCAGTTGAGATTGAAGATATCTAAGAAAGACAAAAATATAAATAAAAGAACATTATAGCTCGGTAAGCGTGAACATTACAATGTACTCCATCTTTTGTAAGATCAACAAATTCTTTCTCGATCTTTTTTGTTTTCATTGCTTCAAAATCTTTCCATTCAGCCTGTTCCTTGTTTTCAACTGTTTTTGAACTGATATTTCATATTTCTTTATGTGCATCCCCTTAATCCGTTCGTTCTCCTTCATTCTAGACATTTTGTCACTCGTCCTACTAATTTATAATACTCATTTGAAAGATCCCCTTAAGTATAGATTGTACCTGTTCAATTCTGCTTCGGTAAATCCTTCGCCTAATATCTTCTATACAAGCTCGTACGCGTGCCTTCTCAAGTTTTGACAATAAAGGTTGAACATTCGTATTTGTTTTCATCTGATTTCCGCTTATGTTCACCCTGAGACTCTTCGGTATAATTCCATTGTTCCTGCAGCGTTCCAAAGAGAAAAGCAGACGCATGTATTTTATAGAATCAATTGTGGTTGTCAAAAATCGGTTTATATTGGAGAAACATGGCCCCAGTTCCAGACAAAGAAGAATGAACATGACAGTAAAATCAGGTTAATAAACGATGATATAGAACAAGGCAATACAGCATCAGCAGAAAAACGAATGGGTAAGGAAGATGGGGGCCTGGAACGCCACGATGTTGAATACCATAAAAACACCAAGTGGGATGAAGCAGAAATAGTGAGGAGGGAGATTGGTTTGAGATAAAGGAAGGTCCGAGAAGGTATAGAGTCGTTAAGAGATAAATATCAAGGAAAGAAAATATTGAACAACCACGAACAACTTGAAGAATAGAAACCGATTTTAAATAAATATTTTCAATTGGAAAAGAAATGTAGAAGAGACAGATTAAGGTATTATATCAATGAAAAACTTCATGTAAGGCGTAATGATGTGTATTTTATCAGGTCACTAAGTAGGACGACCATAGACAACAAAAACCTGAAGAACAAAAGTTAAATTTTTCAAAACGTCGTTTTATTGTAAATAACCTTTTAACATTAAACCTCGGACATATCCCGTTTTTGAAAGCTTTATTACTTATTAACAAGATGAGTAGGAAAAGTTTTAGAAATACTATAAATAATATTGATATTAAAATAATTATATTTGTTAAATTAAAATATATCTATTAAATTTATTTATCAAAATATGGTATCCGTTACAAAAATTCATAACAAATTCTAGAATTGATGTGAACTATGCTAGCTCTTAAAATGATTCGTGCTTTGTATTTTTATGTACAGGTATTTTACAGGCCTCTAGCTAGGATTGAAAAAAAAGCAGAGTGAAAAGGTAGAAAAGTGCAACAAGACAACAAAGCTACCTAGCAGTGGTGGGTTTAGGAGGGGCTGTCACTGACACATGTTAAATATTTTCTGAAGAAAAGTAAATTAAAATAGGATTACATGGAAATTGGAGAAATAATAAACAATATCACTTTGGAGTTCTCGAACTGCAGCTGTCCTTGCTTGACATTGCTGGTGTTTCTCAAACCCATGCTGTCTTTGCTTCACATTGCTAATCAAGACCCCTAAAATTAAAACGGTTTTCAACATACCTTGGTCTTTTGTATGTTGCACCTTATCTTCTAAATTTTGTTCAGGTGGACAATTTCTTGCTTGGGCCCACAGTGATGGTAGTGTTGCATGGTTACTGCAAGAATCTGTCTCTTCACCACTACCTTCGTTACCTGAAGAAAGTTGTTCCAGTGATCTGACGTATACAGCACCTTGACCTGTAATTCTCATTAAAGAATCACGTGTTAAAGAAGAATCGCTTGGCAAGTTTGACTTGGCTAAAGTTCCATATGGTGCCTGTTTTAAAGAAGTTACTGACATAACATTTTTAAAAATTATTTGGAAATGTTAAGTTTTTACTGCCATGACAAATATAAAATGCTCAAGAAAATCAGCCCTTCATAATGATAATCTATTGTATATACCTCATGCACAAACAAGTTAGCTTTAATGTATAACACAAGAAGATGAAGAGGAAATAATAAAGAGCAGAGGACGATGAGGTGACTTCCAGTTTAATAAATAATAAAATGAATAATAAATTTTATATTTATGTGCTACGGTATGTGTAAATTGCTTTCTTGTGTATTTGTATGCGAGAGAATAAGATTACCGGAAAACACAGAAAAGCCATAAAGTCTGGTTTCTTTGTCAAAATATCCACTCACTTTTTCACTCTCCAACTAGCAGAGAAAATTCCAGGTGGTGAAAGGGATCACCAAGTCTGCAATAACTGGAATTTCCAAAGGGATTATGGTTAGCGCCACTTTCTGAAAACCCAGAGTGGTGGGAGTTATATCTGAAAAATAGTTCCGAGAGGTATGGATTACACGCATTCCAGGATACTTTCATAAGTGTGTTTTTTGGCAATGCTTGTTACCATTTTTTAAATTTAAATTTAATGTAATTTTTTCTTAAAATTAAGCTTTGGCATTTTTAGATATACGGTACTGCATCATAGGTACTCATTTCTAATAAACTGCAACGCTAATAAACTACAAAATGCTATAAACTGGATAAGACAAACAAAATTTCTTAAAATATTTCGGGTAATTTTCAAAAGATTTCCGACTTACTTTTAAAAACTCATATCTTTCAATCACCAACTGAGGTATCTCTTGCTCAACAGCAGAAGGAAGCCTGCGTTCATCCCAGCTTCTATCAACAGCAAAATCATGAATAACGCGTCCTTTTCTTTTAAGTCGTAGCCTCGCCTTGTGAATCGGAACTTTGGTCTCAGCTGGATTAAGTATAAACACAAGGTCCTTGAGCACCAGCTTTATTCTCAGCCAAACAATTTCGGATCCTACGGACAGTTGTTGATCCTTGTCGTTTGAAACTTCTAATCTTGGCTTTGTTGATGCAGGATGCGTCTCACGCAGCCATGAAATACTTTCAATAGCATTAGATATCAATTCTTCCATCTCGCCTCGGCCTACGGCGGCCCTTCCCGCCATATTGAATTTTCGTTCATTTTTCGTGGATCCCACTGATGCATTGTAGGTATGCATATTAATTAGAACGAATTTCTATAAGTTCAGACAAGATTTTTGTGGTTCGTACAGGATACTTTTCTGGCAGTTTACGTTAGAACGTGTAGGTTCGAGTTGAAACAAAATAATTGGAATTTAGACAGAAAATTTGAGTATCGGAAAGAAAAATGGATTGATACAAGATATTTGAAATTTAGCAAGAATATCTGAAGTTTGGAAAGACTATCTGAAGTTTAGACTGAATATTTGAAGTTCAGAATAAATATTTAATGTTTTGAAAGAACCTCTGGTTTAGAACGTGTTTATGAAAGTATGGAATTTTGACGGATTCGGCGCGCCATAGGAGCACTCATTTAAGACTAGATATAACAACCACCAGCAGTCTCTTAAAGACAAGAAGCATTCAACATAACTGCCCTCTCAAAGTATATGTGTAATTACAAGAGACGGAAACGAACTATTTGATCAAATGGTCAATCGTCAAATGTGCTTGTGTCTACAGCGGTGGATCTAAACAGTGTAATTTGTGCCTCGCCGAAAAATTTTGCATATTAAACGCGGATAAACGATTTTTATTGAATAAAAGCTGAACTTCCCAATGTAGGCGTAGGAAGAAATTTTTGTGCAAATCTTGATGCAAATAATTGTAGGTTTTAAAAATTAATGTAAATAGGTTATAGACTTTAGAATATTAATTACGTAAACATTTTCTGAAGTTTATAAGTGCTATGTATCAAGTGTAATTTTAGTCTATCTATCTATCTATCTATCTATCTATCTATCTATCTATCTATCTATCTGTCTGTCTGTCTGTCTGTCTGTCTGT
>JBAHVQ010172516.1:0-18267 GCA_036872915.1 Nanipora kamurai
TCAAAGGTGACTGTAAATAACAGTCACTTTCATCCTGCTCATCAGCACTACACTGATGAGGCCCATAAGGCCGAAACGGTTCCGTCTGTAGTTATATATAATCTATCGATATCATATATATATATATATATGTATATATATATATATATGTATATATATATATGTATATATATATATATATGTTATTATTATTATAAGAATCCTTTATTTAAAAAAGCACCAACATTTTGAGGCCCTTATATTCACACATATGTATATACAGGTATATATAAGTATATATATATATATATATATATATAAGTAAAAACAATATATAAATTACAATTTCTTTCGAAAATCCAACAAATAAAATGGCTAAACATATTTGTTCTTCCTAGATATGGTATGTGCTAAGAAATAAGGAGGTCTGTACGTCACGTGAATAAAGCATCGTTTTTATCACTCTTTTTAAAAAATTGTTTAATTTATTGACCGAGAATATAGTTCTAGTGACTTTTCACAAAATTATGTGCAACCTACATTATTAACAAATATGTACTAAGCATTACTTTCGTTCGGCATTGTTTTAAAGCTGATTGGCCCTCCGGTTGAATTATTGCCTGCATGTGACTTTCGAAACCACTTCCTTGGATTACCGTACTGAAAATGATATAAATTTACAACTGTCAGTCTTTCAGAATTATATTTTAAATTATAATAATATCAGTAATAAGAATAACAAAAACAACAACAACAATATGCAGCACTGGAAATGAAGAGGGACATTCTTGTCTTCTTGTTGGCCCATAAGATAATTGTTATGCTTGTAGAACAAGAGAACTGGATAAGTTGCAATAGATATATAATTAAACAAATAAAAAACAAACAAACACACATACATAGAAACGAACGAACGAGCGAAGGATTCAATGAATGAATGAATGAATGAATGAATGAATGAATGAATGAATCAATGAACGAATGAATGAGTGAATATATAAATAAACAAAAAGTATATAACCGTAAATAAAAAAGAATTTGTTTGGACCATGAGCAACATAGCCATCAATGGAAGTTAGGAAACCCGCTTCACACCGTTCAAGAGAAACATAAGCGACTGGAAAACAAATTATTCGACCAACATAGTAACATAAGGAAATTCACGCAACGAGCAAGGGATAAAAAGAACGATTTCTTTTATTCTGGTGTAGTTCGTGTGTATCATCAGCGTCCAATGTAAGTCGGGGTTAAAGAAATTCAAATCCTCCTACCATACACCTAATTGACAATTATGTACAAAGTGCGCACAAAAATAAGACAGGGTTTTGCATAAATTTGGTAAGGAAACATGCCAGTATGTAGTAAGAAATACAGTTCTGCCTTTTATTAGATCATGAATGTTTTCCCTCTAGTTCACCGAATAAGCGGTGATTAACACTTTACCGGGCATTGTTGCCAAATAACAATACATTAATTTGACGATTTTACTCGTCGCGGGAAGAGCTCCTGAAAACCTCCCCCGTAAAGAACTAACATAAACATAAAATGACGGTTTCGTCTAACCTCGATTTTCTCACCTGCATCAATAACATCCCCGAAGTCGACTGTGGATAACGATAAGCGTACAAAACCCAAAATATTAGCCCCAAGATTAAGCCAATACAGAGTATAATCAAAACAATCAGGCCAGCACTGATTCCTGAGCTTTCTTTATTTGATTCTCTATTTCCTTGTCGAGATGTTGGTGTCTCTGATGTAGCGTTGGTAGGACACTAAAAAGTCATTAAAATAGATTGCACATACGTGATACTTTGCACTGTTGGAAGAATAACAGGGCCAGCTGACCAAACAAATTATGATTGTAATAATTGCAAAGGTTTTGGCGAAAAAAACGGCTTGAAAATTAAAATATGAGAATTTTGCAAACATAACGTAGTGTATTTATAAATTTTCATTATAATAACCTACTTTGTAGAACGAAGTGAAATACATTAAGTCTCATTATGGCAAGATATTCTCTAATTTATGTTTTGAAACGGCTCAGGAGGAGATTAACAGGCCCCCCCAGTTGTGTCATCGTACCTTCCTAACAAGACACATTTCGGGCGACTAGTGGTCGTTCGTCGAGCTCGTTCTCTCAGAAAAACAATTTCTGAGACCTAGACGGGAATGGAACCCGCAACCTTCTGATGACCGGTGAGACGCTATAACCATTGAGCTACCATGACTCAGATGGTGAGCTAGGGTGTAGGTTCGTCATATCTACTGCCTAAGTGAAGGTCACAATATGATAATAATGATGTAAATACTTAAAGCTGAACGCAAACTTAGTTCATGTGAAAGCTTGGTAAATCTCAGGCGACTAGTGGACGTTTGTCAAGCTCGTTCTCTCAGAAAAACGACCTCTAAGCCCTAGGACGGGAATGAAACACGGAACCTTCTGATGACCGGTAAGACACTCTAACCTTTGAACTACCACGACTCAGATGGTGAGCTAGGGTGCAGGTTCGTCATATGTGTACTGCCTAAGCGGAAGTCACGATATGATAATAATGATGTAAATACTTAATGAGGAACAGGAACTTAGCTCATGTGGGAGTGATTATGGTAATACTTAATGATAAACACGAACTTAGCTCATATGGGAGTAATGATGGAAATACTTAATGATGAACACGAACTTAGTTCATTTACCCTAGCTCACCATCTGAGTCGTGGTAGCTCAATGGTTAGAGTCTCACCGGTCATCAGAAGGTTGGGGATTCGATTCCTGTCTAGGGCTCAGAAATTGTTTTTCTTGAGGAGCTTGACGAACGTCCACTAGTCGTCTGAGATTTACCAAGCTCCCACATAAACTAAGTTTGTGTTCAGCTTTAAGTAAAATATTTTTCGTTCGCATATAAAGAAGTAAAGTAACAAAACCACTGGCAAACATTTGTGCCTGGGTGCGTATCTGAAACATTGAATTGTTTTTGTCAGGGTACACTAAATTGAAGCAAGGCCAGATATTCATCACCTTTTCTAAAAGTGGTAAATTGAATGGCTGCCAATTACGTCAAGTGCGGATTACTTGCCGCCTGTGTCTTAGTAAGACTATAACAATGTTCACCACGCCTTTCTCGGTTTGGAGTCTGGACATTAAACATATGTATTCAATTTGAAAGAGGTCAGACATGGTTTTAAGCAACTCTGGCTAAAAAACGTTTTGAACGTGGCTTACAAATCTATCGTTCATGACCCAACGTTTCGACACTGCTGTCTAGTGTCTTCATCAGGTGTGATTAATCTGAGCATGTGGTCCCGCTTTATATAATTAGAGAACGATTGATGACGTTATCTACTAATGAGATGAAAATAGGCATCCGGTTGTAAACTAATGTCATCCTGGTTCAATGGAGCGGGGGTGCTATTGATATTCCACACCTCCAGACAACGTCTTTGTTGGTAACGTGGATTGGTGACAAAAATTTTCGAATTTTCCATGCAGTCGTGTTGGTGGTTTGACCCCCGTGCTTCGACAAAGCGGAATGTTTTTGTTTTGAGAAGAAAACTGCCTTCCGGTGTTTTTTTAAGTGTGTTCCTAATTGACGTTTAGTCGGGCCGATGTACTCCTGATTACAGTCATTACACGGAATTTAATAAATCAAGTCTTTTCTCTGATCTTTCGCAATACGATCCCTAGGTTTTGCAAAAATATGTCCCAACGTCAAATGGGTTTTGGGCAACTTTTACGTTGAAACTACCGAAGATTCTTTTAGAAGGTTCTGTGATTCCTTGAATATACGGGACAATCGCAAAATTCATCACCGAATTTCCATCCTCAGTGTTTGTGCGTGGTGATCTAACTGGTTTTTAGCAGCTTTTGTAAGAAACAATTAGGATCGCTGTTGGCCTTCAAAATATCGAATACATGTTTTCGACCACTTTCCTCAACCTCGAAACTAGTTTGCATACCTTCGGGTATCCAATACAAAGATCTCGGAACGGACTTCTTATATGGTATGATAAAAGTGAGAGTCAAGGGGAGATACTTGTCAGTGTGAGTTGGTTTTCAAAACACTTCAGTTTCCAACTTTCCGTGGTCTGTTCTTTTGACAAATCAATCCAAGAACGGCAGGCATGGTCATTCGTTTTACGTCCTACCGTGAATGGAATAGATGGTTCGATGGAATCTAGATCGTGCAAAAGAATTTTCACTTTGTTTCCGTATATCGCAGATATAACATCATCAACATATCGTTTCCAGAACAAATGTTTGTCATGCATGGGGACCTCATGCTCAGATCAATCACTCCTGATAAAGAAACTAGACAGGAGTGTCGAAAAGTTGGATCATGAAGGGTAGTTTTGGAAGCTACGTTCAAAACTGTTTTAAGCTGGAGTAGAGAAAATCCATGTCTAGCTATTCACCTGGCTGCGTTGGGAAATTAAAAACTATAGCCAGCCGACAGTTTAAAGAAATATAAAACAAAACATAAACCGAAAATAAACACCTTGTAAAACCCAACATATGGATAACGAAACAAGTCAGAAAGTTGAAATTGTTATATTTCGACCTGATATTTCGATCATGGTCATCATCCGACCAAGTGACTAGAATTAATTAACACGATCTTTCACATTTACAGAGGAACGATGACATTATTATTATAATTAACAGAGTGAGACAAACAATAATTAAGAGTGGTGAACTGAGTTATTACCGGAATGGCGTCAGTTCTTTACTGGCTTTAATATGAGGCGACATGTGTAAAAAAATTGTTTGAAAAATTACTGTATATTGTGTAATTTTTCACGGTTTACAAGCAATCACATAAATTAAATGATTCTTTACAAAGAATCATTTTGGCACATTTTGATTGTTTATGTAGAAACACTACTCACCAAATGCTTATTTATAAATAATCATTTTCAGCAAAGGCTGGTTTATAAACAACCAAAACCTGAGTGAATGCTGCTCTATAAACAATCATTTGCACTAAATAATTATTTACTAACAATCAAACTCGAAAAAAAGCTTCTTTATAATTAAGCATTCTTGACCGAATGCCTATTTATATTAATCACAACTTCATGGGATTGCTTTCCTTGTATTTGATGCATTGATTAGCAAATTATCTACTTTATAGTTTTGATCCAATTGCAAATCATAACAACCAGTCAATTCGGTTTTATATAATTAATCAATGTGCGTGCGTAAATAATGCTTTTGTACAAAGGAGCAGTTGCTTATTTATAAATATGCAGTTTGGATTGTATGCGCGACTTTTATGCTCCCTGACAAATAAGTGTTTTGGATGGTATGAGCCGCTTATATGCGCGTATGAATAATTTCCGAATGATTTCGGCGAACGTCTTCAAGTCTCTCGGGTTCCTGCGCGCCAAATTCATAGTTTAACGTTCAGCGAAGTGCGTACTGTTTAGTGGAAGATCTTCTGCGACAGAATTTATCCAGATGAATAATTTGAATGCGGACGAATTGGGTAGACAAGTCGCAAACGCGGCTGGGAGATATCTACAATCTTCGGTGCCGCAAAGCCAAAGGAAACAAATACCGTAAGTGATGTAGGCGTCAGAAGGTCGACAACTTCGTGGATTAAGATATATGCGCGTATAAACTTCAAAGTTCTTTCATTCTTCTCTTTTAACATGTTCGGCCCAGTATATGGGTATATTGGGAAACGCTTGTTACTTATTCGATGTTTTGGCTTCCTAACGTACATGTGGGGGCCAATACTGATTCCGTAATGTTGTTACGGAAGCTGTAGTAATTCTATTTCAGAATCACCCTCAGGGTAATATGAAACGTAAATTCACAATTAACCTACACTGCGTAAGTTGGCTCGAGCGGGATTTGAATATATACTAAGTCTCCAGGGGCTCATTCACTTCTTAATAAATGAGTGAGTCAGTGACTTGGTGAGTTATTGATTTGGTTAGTGGGGCAGACAATGAGGGGCGAGGGGGTGCACATCTTCCATTTACATGTAGATGGCGAACAGTAATTATTTTCAGTTAGTTATTTTCAACTGTTGAATTCGGCATCTATCTGCTGGTCCAGAGTTTACCGCTTAAATGCCGCGTGTCGTTAGTCCTTATATGTGTTAGAAGGGAAACTGCCCGCCAATGATAATCACGCCCCTTTCCTAAAATCCAGTATCCGGTGTCACAGCGGATTTGGACCCCCCTTTGAATTTGTATCCCGGTCCATATCGGTTAGCCGATACGGGCAGGGGGTCCAAATTCATTAGTTGATTTAGACATTCTGGCGGTCAAAATAAGCTAGCAGATATGGTCTCCTCTCGCGCATTTGGACACCCTAACATTTGCAAAAATATTGAGAAGAACAACAATTCAAACCGACGATTCTATAAACGATAAAACAAACTCTGAATAGTAACATGTTGCAAACTCAAGATTTGAGTTAAAAAAAAAAACAAAAACAAGACGAGTATCAAAACGGTGATATTTCGATTTTATTCCAAAAACGACCTTAGGGAGATGACATCATCGACAGAAGGAAGAGAATATAAAGATTAAAATTACAGAGTGACGACTAAACAAAGGTGTTAATTATATATGATGTTTACGGAAATCGTGACATGTCTTTGCTAGCCTTGAGGCCACAGTTCAGTTCTGGCTGGATAAATTTTTTGTAAAGAGCTTCATTAAAGGCACTTAAATGCTTTACGTTTTCCCAGGAACATTTTAAGGCCCTCTGTTTCCATGGTGAGTAATTGTCCCTGTTTGTAGGGTTTCCCTAGCAGGCGAAGACGACTTTACACATATTTCTTCGTCAATAGATGAGGTGTTCACATGAAAAATCGCGAAGTTATCTCGGGGGATAGGGTGACCCTGGGGGATAGAGTCTCTCGTTTTGTGAGGTAAAGCCTGGTGTACACGGTGTAACTTCAGACGTTTATTCCTAAAAATTGCTAATGCTGATTGGTATTGTGTATTGACGACACGAAAACGTCATTGCAGGACAACAGAAATGATCTTAAAATGTATGTGATTTGAAATGGTGTACGATTCGTATCGAAAACAGCGCTATACTTAATGATTTCATAGGGACTCCTTATTCGCGGGAATGGGTCCACATCCGCTAGCAGATTTGTACAGGGGAGTCCATATCAGCTAGTGGAAATGGACCGGGGGGTCTACATTTAACGAGGGTCAAAATTCGCAGTGACACCGGCTCTGCACGTTGTGTGTTTCGCCACCGCGTTTGCGACTACCCTGTCCAATTCGTCCGTATAGAAGTTATTCATTTGGCTGGATTCTCTCACAGCAGATTTTCCACTAAAGAGTACATATTTCGATGAACGTTTGACTATGAATTTGGCATGCAGAAATCCGAGAAGCTGGAACACGATCGCCGGAAATCATTCGGAGATTATTCATTCCGAGAACATAAGTGGCTCATAAGATCCAAAACGTTTATTTGTCAGCGAGCATAAAAGTCGCGCATACAATCCAAGCTGCTTATTGATAAATAAGCAACTAATTCTTTGTACAAAAGCATTATTTACGCACGCAAATTGATTACTTATATAAAACCGAATTGACTGGTCGTTATAGAGAAGCATTCACTCAGGTTTGTTTGTTTATAAACCAGCGTTTGATGAAAATGATTTTTTATAAATAAGCCTTTGGTGAGTAGTGTTTCTACATAAACAATCAAAATGTGTTAAAATGATTCTTTGTGAAGAATCATTGAATTTGTGTGATTAATTGTAAATCATGAAAAAGTGCACCGTAAAATTTGTCAAATAATTTTTTTACGCAAGGCGCCTCATACTCTAAGACAGGAATTCAACAGCAGTGTATCAAATTTGATTTAGAAAGCTTCTAAAATAAATAAAATATTAGGACTGTAAGACTTAGAAGAGTGGAGGATTTTAAAGTTTTTAAAGATGAGATTCTTAATGTAAGGAGAAGATGCAAAATGACAGCAGTGTTGTCTCTCAAACATATCGTTTAATCAACTAGGTATCGAGAGCATGTTCACAATTAAGAAAATGCTGGGCTACTGCACTAGTGTTTCGTTGGGTGCTATGTACATAAAGACGTTTTTGAAGACAAAGATTCGTCTTACCAATGTATCTGTCACCGCAACCAGGACACGAAATTTGGTAAGCCGCGTTACTTCGCCATACATCCCGAATTTTGTCTTTGTTAGAAAGAAAATACGAAATCTTTTTCATGCTGTAAATGACAAAATTAACCGGCTCTTTAAGGAAACGACGTACTTTCTTTAAGTACTCTTTGACTAGGTTTTCCCCTCGTCTTCCAAGGAGAGGAATGCTAAACCATATGTTTGGTCGGTCATCATCAGAGGAAAGACGATGAATGTTTTCTTAACTGTGAACATGCTCTATACCTAGCTGATTTAAACGATATATTTGACAAATTACAGTGCAGTTATTTTCCATCTTGGTCTAATGATGACTTTGAAGTAAGGCCGAAATATAACCATTTGAACTTTCTGTCTTGTTTCTTAATCCATATCTTGAGTTTTACAAGATGTTTATTTTCGGTTTATGTTTCCTTTTATAGTTTGTTGGGAAATTGTCCACATACTTTGAAAGAGGTATCGCCTACTAACTTATATATTACTGGACAGGAAAAGGACAACTGATTTCTTTCACACTGGATTTGACGTTGGACGTAAAAAGTCAAAACGCCAAAAAAAGTTTCCCCGTATTGACCAGTGGTATCAACCATTGGTCGATCCTGCAAAAGTAAAATGCTACCTAGGCAGTCTTTCAAGACTTGTAGAAAACCAAAAAGGTTGGGAAAAAGACGGAATTTAGATAGAGACAAACTGATGTTTCGAACGACTAATTCGTCGACACTGCTGATTCGGTTAATCAACAGGACCAATCAAATTTGGCATGATATTTCCGGAAAATAATTTGTTGAAAGATTGCTCGAGCTATACTGTAAATAATAAAGACAACGATCAATACTTGGAAAAGTTCTTTCGGTAACAAATGATGAAAATCGAAAATAGTGATAGAAAAGAAAAGAACACTAAGTCGTAACACTTGTTCTCCACAACTAATCAGGTATCTTTATATTAAGCAAACTATTATTGCTAAGTTCTTTTATTTCACGTATGGTGGACACTGGTAACTCAAACAATTTATTGGACGGGGAAAGTTTACTAAAATTCCTGTCACAACTGTCGTAGTTTGTAAAATTCTCTTTCATATTCTACTCAGTCTTACCGTCTTTCCACTATTCCGTGTACAACCGTTCACGATCCACTCATGACGGCCTCTGTCAAATCCGTCGGAGCATCTGGTGAAGAACCGTATGTTTTGATTAGAACATTTGAATAAATTGTTAACCATTGCTCACGTATGAGCGGACAAATTGATTGGATTGGCCATTGACCATTCAGTTGAATAACTAGTTTACTGGATTAATCCGATCGAGTGATCGACTGAGGAAGTCGACTCGACTGAGTGACCAATTGAATGATTGATCTAACTGAAGGCATTTCAGAAAACATTTCAAAAACCGAATGTGACACCAAATCCTTATCGACGGATGTTCAAGTAATGTTTTTCTCGTAAATAGACATATATATTTTTTTACCCTCGTAGGTTTTTATCTGTAAGCACCAGTGAATATGCCGCACAATATGAAATACAGATGGGCCTTCACCGTGCAAAAGCCTCTTGTTTTAAGAAAGCATTGGCTGACCAAACACAAAGTGCTGTTATATTCCGTAACAGATTACAAACGTCACAAAAAGCTGTTCGTAAATGCTTTCCTCGACGTTTCATGATCATGCAACACGTCCCATTATATGTGATGGCTTCGTACATCATCAAAACAGTAACTCTCTAATATCCGAGTAAACTGAAAAAAGGCCAAAAATCTGGCTAAATTTCCAGTCACAGTTCATTGCTACATAACAAACAGTGATCCAGTAACCCGTACAAAAATGCACTATTCTGATTTACTTTTCAGCGTTGATTTCACCCAGCTTCGTTTCAAGCTGAATTTCGGACAGGAAAATACCACGAATTAATAAATAACACGAATTTATTAAAATTTGCCCGGAATACCAAATGTGGGACTAATATTAAAACACAGCGTAAGCCCAGAAGCCGTAGTCCCTGTCATTTGCTACGTGATATGATCAATAATAACGTACAATTAAGTCAAATATTTGGGTATTGGACTGAAAAGAGTTCATTAGTTATTTGTTTCAATTTGAGTCGGTTTTCTCTGTTGTTTGTAGAGAACAAAGAAAGAGAGAGTAAATAACTAAACCATGCAAGAATTGGGCTAGTATGTTGCTTATTATAAATTCACCAGCTCGCATTTGTATGAAAATCGAGGTTTTATGCAGATACAAACCGTGAATTTATAGTGAGCCATATAATTGTCAAAATCATCGGAGCCCTGTCACAACCTTCTCGCGTAGAATGGAAACGGACAATGGAAACTTATTTCTGTCCCAACTAACAAAATGTATGTAAAACAGAACTCGTTAATGCGGACATTGACTTATATCTGGTTCAACCTACATACACCAAATCCAACTTAAAACATAATTTTTCATCAATAAATTTAATCGCTTGCAAAAAGTCAGTATTTTTGCAAGAGTTGCCTTTCTTAAAATGAAATTAACAGTTCTCTCGTATTTTGAGTGTACCACTTATCCGTTGCACTCTGGGAGAAGAGAATCGATTTATCTCTAATTGCTCACTTCTTTATCTTCTTTGAGCTGGCGTTGCATTCTCGTACCTATTGAGTACCAGTTTTCAAGAGCTGAACTCAGCACATTTTTACGCACGACTTTTGAGGTTTTGTTTTGTTAAATAATGTGTATTGAATTGGCTTGATCTACTGCAACTGGCTTCGTACGGATACCCCGCTAATCCTGACACCTTCTCTTGTGCAGATGTTGACACGAATTTATTAAAATTTGCCCGAAATACCAAATGTGGGACTAATATTGAACCACAGCGCAGGCCCAGAAGCCGTAGTCTGTAATTTGGTACGTGATATGTATTTTAGAAAAGCCTCTTCAAGTTTGACCTAAGTGAGATCGGTTCTTCTCCAGATACAAATCTCGGATCTAAAGCCCTCCGCATGTATCTAGCTAAGAGCCTCCGTTCTCGGTAATTAACTCTAACTTATTACCAAATTATATAGTTATTTACCTTTTTAACGTGGGACACCATTTACAAGAAAATGTAGTTTTACTACTCACACAGGATTCACATGATTTAAAAATAACACAATCTACAAAAAACATAGAAAATGATATGTAAGAACACTTTTTACATTTCCTGTAAAATTTACTTGAGACCATTTGTAAAGATCTAAAATTGAAAGATGGGCATTGCTGGGTGAAGAAGGGACGACCAAATTTTAGCATGAAGGAGACCTTAAATCCATTATCCTTCTCAAATATCCTTGGAAACAACTTTAAAGCTGTTAAAAATAACTACTTATTACTTTCAAACTAGTTTTAAATTAAGCTCTTCAATTTTTTATTATTTTGTGAAGAATCGATCATTAGGTATAGAAGTTGGGCAAAAGATCAAGTTTTTCACTTCTCCAGAATATTAAAGCGCTGTTATCGCAGCATGTTCTCGACATTTACCCATTAAGTGCACTTAATAAGCAACGCTTCCACATTTGACTCACTATACGAAGAACACGGTAGAGTGGTAGAGTGACCGACAATACTCTCTAAAATCATGAACTTCAGAAATGATCTCTTAAAAATCAAGAATACAACAGAGCCCCACGCACGTCAATCCTGGTCGCTGTATAGTTACCAGAGCGATAAAGAAAAAATCGACTTCAAAAACTAAAAAATGTCTTTAAAATATGAAGTTCTAAATTAAGTAGCCAATGTGTCACCAAGAACAGACCATAAATTTTTAAATATGAAGAAATTACGTCGGTGTTTAACGTCTAAAAGTCAATCAATTATTTAGAGGAGCACTTTAATTGATCTTTGACTGCCTTGGCGCAAAATATACTTTACGACAAGTTACTGCCAGTGTGAAGTTGTTCGTCGCGTCATAAAATGTTAGATTTAGCATTTACTGCACTGATGCTGGAGTTGAAGGTACGAGTTGACTAGTATATCAATAAGTTTTGGCATGAAAGTTTTCAAAAGAATAATACAAAGAAAAGATCAAGTTAGAAAGTGGTTTTTGTCACGCGTAATTAGTCACGGTTTGTTGTTGCGCAAGGAAATCCAACAGGAAGTGGAGCAAAATTTTTTTGAATCGTTTTATCAACTTGCTCCGACTTTAACGAGCTAATTTAATATCCCTTGCCCTTCGTGTATCTATCTATTATTAAGTTTACCCAAAGTACTGTGGCACAAACGGTGAAAAGTGGTGGAAAACGTGAATTGCTGACGCATTAACAAAGGTTGAGATAACAATAACTCAGTAATTTATTCAAATGTCACTGAACAGGTTTCACATGATTATCGTTGGCTGATGTCTAATAGGATCATCGATCATTGGACAGGATTATTGTTCGTTGATGTCTAAAGTAAGTAGTGTGTAATACCTACTGCCCAATTTTGTTCTAAGTCAAATCAAAATACCCTGTTATTAACTACAGTTTAAGATGGCCGGAAGAAAGTGGTCAGTTTTTCATGCTCCTATCTGGATTATCAACACTGACGGGCATTTCTATCTTTCGAATAAGCCCAATTACAATAACGAGTACACCTAGGTGTTAAGGAAGTTTTGATCATAAATATCAAGCAATTGTAAAACTGAAGAATTTCATGTATCTATTGCCACCATGGTGGCAAAAGCGTGGGAACTTAGGTAGATTTTCACGATTGTCACAAGACACATAATCTGTGTTTTTCTTCGTTGTATTTTACTGAAATTTGTAATTTGGATAGATATTGCACAGAAGAATAACATTACAAATATTGGTGGAGATTATCCGGACAGACTTTGTGCCATGAAGTTCACGGATTTTGAAAAATTATGTCTCGATACAATCAGCATCTACGCATGCGTGCCGAGCCACATTTATTTATAATCCGTCCATTACAAATTGCCTGAGGAAGCCACTTCAAAGATTATTGACGAAAGACCAATATGGTCCTAATTGCTGTAACTTGTTAAATTGATCCACGGAAGCTACTTGCATCAAAAACTATTACCTGGCTTTTTTAACTATTTTAAAATATATCAGTTTAAAATTTAGTCTATATGGCTATTTTAAAATCAGTTTTCAACACGGAATGAAAGGAATTTTTAACAGAAAAATATTTCTTGACGCATCGATAGTGAATTTAATTATTCTTCTCCTATATGACAGAGCTATAGCCTGAGCTTTACAACGCAACTGTCTAAATAACGATTGCCTAAATAACGTTTTACTTTCGTAGGGTATCATGCGTGTATAAATTCTGTATTTGTGATGTATGTCTACCTATATGCATATAAAAATAGTCAATAAACTGTCACTTAATTAAAATATCCGACTGTTCTGTGACTTTGCCCCTTTATCAAGGTCAAAATGCAGAACCAGACAGTTTTATGTGCTTCAGAATCAACTTCAAACACCGACTCACAACGTTTTTTTTAACAGAAAAGTATTATCTGAATCAGTGGCGGATTTAATTATTTCTGTCCAGAATTATTTAGCTGAACCTAAGCTTGCAGCTTCGAAGAGTTGAAATCTGTTCACACTGGACACGTCCCTACCAGCAGTAAACTTACAATGCAAAGCGTGAAAATGGAGCTACAATATTTTTGTTATAATGTTCAAACTAAGTGCGGAGTGCTTAGCACTCAAATCCACGTGTTTCGTACATAAGAAACCATAGGTGTAATGCGGCGATTTATTGTTACAGCATACGGTGTGCGGAGCGCATTGTACAAGTTAATTGTCTTTTGTTTTATACAAGTTCAACATGACAGTAGCTGTGTCTGAACACTATGCCACTTTACCAAAGATTTTCAGAAAAAAATACTATTTAGATTCAAATTTCTATATGTCAAATGAATAACCATTGCTTTGTTATTTATTAGCATGGAAGTTCGTCCAGAATGACACAGCACAATAGAAGCTTTCGGACAAAACATTGTAGAAGATGAAGTAATATTTTGAAAACTTAAGACACCAAACGACCTTAAATGCTAATTTAAATGTAAAAATTTTCAGTGTAAAACAGAAAACAAAACCCAAAACAAAATAGAAAAAAACCCCCCAAAAAAACAAACATCAAAGCTCCGAAAATAAAATAAACAAACAAAAATAGTACTTACTTGGCAGAGGTGTAATGATAAAGGCGGAACCATTCTTTACCTTACTCTTGTCAAAGTCGACTCGGTGGTACCGAAAGTATGCAATAGTAATAAGTCGGTCTAATAAAAAAGAAATAAAGATTACTTCATGGTAAATGCGTGCGTACGAATTCCATTCACGAGCTGTAATGTAACACAGTATAAAACGAGCGAGATACAAGCGAGTGAGTTTTATCGTACATTATAACGGGTTAATATAGATCGCACAAGGCATTTACCATGATGTAATTTGTCTATTATATAAGAAGTGACATTTTGAAGTTAATTTTTCGGAGAACACCAAATCAAACATCGAATACTGCTCATCGGACACCGAATACTGTTGTCCCCTTACACGCACAAACGAATTTCCTTCGTTAAAATTGTGCATTGTTTGCGATATAAACGTGTCTCCAGCATTACTTCTTGTCAAAATTATTCCTGATAAGTTTCTTGTTCAGTATACTTTTCTTATACCGTTTTTTGACAAATTCGACAGTTGCCGAAATATTAAAATTCGCGGCTTAGAAGCGACTTTCCCGAACTCAATGTATTTGCGGAAAAACTGTTAGCCAATGAGAACCCCGACACGATTTTTTCACCAGTGAAAAATATCGTACTAGCAGTAAGAATACTGATACGATGCAATTTCAAGCGTACGACTTGTTTGTTTCCTTTATCAGGCAGAAAATTCGGTTATTATATAATACGTTCTCCACGCTAGATTTGTGCATGTTGTTAAAATGGAAATAATTATAACAATATTAATTGGTAAATATTATTATAATTAGTATATATCCGGCGATCGGCGGAAGTTGGTCAAGCTCGTTATCTCACAAAAAAAATAATTTCTGAACCCCAGACGGGGCTACCAAGACTCAGATGTAAGTAAGAGTGAGTAAGTGTGAGTATGCCTTTTTACGTTGCAATGTGACATTTGTTGAAATAATTTTGCTTAGTAAAAGCAAATTTCCCAAAAATATAAAACAACCTACAGTAAAATTCATTACAACGTATGATGCTGTATGGGTTTGTTCTGTGATGATGATGTTATGGCTTTTTTGCAGGAGTTAATGCTATCTTTAAATGTTAATATGGTCTTTAACAAGAACTATGCTATGGGAAAACTTTGGTCTGAACTTTACATCATGGTCTAAAATGATCCTTGCTAGAGATTCTTTGCAATAACATTTTGAAGAGGACTGATATCAATGGGAAGATGAAGATTAATTAAATACGAAGCAACAGCCCCATGTTTGTACCCTTGTTTACTGATGAACTGCTGAACAAATTTATTCAAGAAGAATGTATGTATCATAATATTATTTAGTCTTACACATAGTACCGGTACATTAGGCCTCTCACATTTAGAGTACATGTATACCTACCTACCTACCTACCTAAGTCCTGTTAAGGGGTCTTCAATTGGTCGAGGACCATTTGTGACCTTACTTATATAGCTGTTATTTAGTTGCAAAAGTAATCTATTACTGACCATTTTACATGTACTAGGCCAGTTTGTGAATAGTAGCATACTTAATGCAACTTGTATTCCACTGGCCTTCGATTGTTCCAGGACCATATGTCAACTCTCTGAAATACGAATTATTTTACAATATCTAATAAACATATTTTATTAGCTTTTGAAGTGAATGTGTCACTGAACGTTTTGCTTGGTTAGTTGGTGGAAAAAATCTAGATATTTTCAACATCTTCTGTGGCACTGGTCTTCGATTGTTCGAGGGCTCTATGTGACCTTACTAAAATAATTGTATTATTTTGAAAATTCTATCAGAAAATTCTTATATACTTATAAAACCAATGTGTTCATGAACTTTCTGCTTGGCCAATTGGTGAAAAGTGAATTACATGCAATATTCTGCAAGTTCTGTTAAGGGGTCTTCGATGGTTCGAGGACCATTTTATAACCTACCTATATAACTATTATTTTGAAAATTCTACGAAGCTGAATCTTATTTACTTGCAAAAGTAAACTATTACTGACCATTTTACTTGGCCAGTTTGTGACAAGTGAAGCTACTGTCAGGTATTTAATGTATTGTGTATTCCACTGGCCTTCGATTCTTCAAGGACCATGTCTCACATTGCCGCCATATAAATAATTTGGCTGGTTCTATTACATAAATTTTTATTAACTTTTGAAGAAAATGTGTCACTGAGTCGTTTTTTCGTGTTTTGTCAGTGAGAAGTCAACACCTGTCTTTGATTGTTCGAGGACCATGCATGTAGGTTACCTAACTAAAATAGACATTTTTTAAATATATAGCTAAATAAACTGATATTTACTTTCAAAGTTAATAATGTTTTTGGTAGGTCATCCAGCTATATGGTATATTTACTGCATCTTGATAATTGAAATTCCAAGGAAGATTTGTTCATCTTACTGACATCTAAATTAATAATACTGTAATCTTGTTACTTTTTTCTTTTCAATCAATTGGTAGGAAATATATAAGCTATTTTGCTCCTATTTTACAAGAGCGTGATTTTTATTGAGATTTCCTATTAAAATATAGGAAAAAGTATGGAAATTGCTGTTGATTTAAATTTCTCGAAAAATTTACAATTTCACTAAAATAGAATATTGCACCCTTTAATAGAACGTGTGTAATAATAACCCACAAGGGATTTACATAATGAGCGTCATTAAAATATAGCTACAAGATCAACCAAATAACTTAAATTTGAATACCATACACAAATACTACAATATTTAAATGAACTGTTTGCTACAATAATCACTAAAAATTACAGAGGTCGCAAAAACAACAGGAGATTCAGGGACGGTAACTTGGAATCAGTTTCAAACATGTCAGCTTCCATGTCAAAGAAGTCGGTAGGCTTACTTATAGACAATTCTTTACTGCTAGTTTAAAATAATAATCAAGTAATATCTGTAAGACGTAGTCCAAGCTGGCCTAATGTGTCAAATTTCTACGCCAAACGTCTTCTTTGTTAATAATCACAACAACAATATTTCATCCCTATCGACCCTTGTCTAAAAAGTGTAAATACAACAACTTAGCATTGATTTCATTTTAATGTTTTCCATATCTCATGAGACTACTCTTATGACCATTGAAATGCTTTCACGGAGTTTCCAACGCACTGCTTGGAACACTTCATACATTTAATGAGTCATAGAATACCAGTACAATCATAGACAAAGTTTTAACTGATATAATGTTTCATATATTCGTCTATTTGTACATGCATGTATGTGTAGTACATATTATTAATATACAAATTATATGCCTATTATGTGTATGTATATATATATCTGGTTGGATGGGTATATGTATGTGTACACGTATACGTACATGTGTATGCGTGTATGTATGTGTATGTCTAGGTATACGTATAGATGTAGCTATGGGTACAGGTATAGCTATCGGTATATATATACCGATTATATAACTTGTGGTTACCTAACATTTACAGCTTGTCGTTACACCGTGTTTCGTGCTTTCGCAATCATCAGACGACTAAATTACCTCAACATTCAACTGAGTTATATACAGTTCCAGTGGCGAAATTAAGAGGTGTTAATTATCGGGCGGTGCTTCTTTGAAGTTACATAATAGGTATTTGTTGATGTGTCGATAATTCGAAAGCAGTTCCTTACGCTTATTCAGTAATTTCACGCACTAAACGGTCATGCAGGTCATGCATACCCGTGTGCATATGTATATTTACTGTACATGTACAGGTATATGTATATAAAGAAGTTCATGCACAAAAAAGCCAAATAAAAAAGTACAAATTATATATATTCTGGCGTTTGCTACAGAAAACAAAAAAGACGCTATGCAAGAAAAATTATTCAACATTTTAACATTTGCTCTTCTTACGTATTTTTCCATTCTGAAATGGAAAAACTCAAACATACTTTCTCTCTTAATGGCTATCCTGTAGCTCTGTTGGACGGTTGTATTAAGTTTTTCCTTAACAAGATCCATACATC
>JBAHVQ010172527.1:0-5000 GCA_036872915.1 Nanipora kamurai
ACCTATGTGTGTGGTGTTTCCTGATTTATCCTACAATGAAGCTCCCGATGTTGCTGGTATTCCCACTTTAGAAAGTAGATGCGAACATCTTTCTCGCAAACTTTTTAAAGACATTGTATCAAATGACCATCATAAACTTCTTTCTCACAAAATTTCCTCTTAGCACATTGTATCTGTCATGAACTGACCTTTTATTTTCGTTGAACTTTGGTCTTTCCAACGAATTCAAATTGTTGGCAATTTCATCCCATGCACTGCTGCTTTCTCTTGTACCAGCCTTGTATTGGTAGGGTTCTACATTTTGAAGTTCACAGCAGAGTAAAATATCGAGTTTATCTGTCCAGTGAAATGGGGACCTGTCATTGTGTAAAGACAATAGTTTACGTATAAAAAAAAAATGGTATGGAAAATTTACGGTGTTAATAAATTTTACACATTCACGAACCACTCATGCTCGTTTTCCTTTTGTCTTGCTGAAAAGACCTCACGTTTTCTAGATGACGGCAAACCGAAGCAAATCACGTTGTCAACAAAGCAGGACGGTGAAGCGAAAGTGGGTGCGCATGCGCGCTACGTATTACCCAGGCCACTCCGCATGATGAAAGCCATCTCACCAAACGCCATCTTGTTTTCTAAAGGTCGCTAATATCAGAGCTCATCAGCATATCTGGGACAGCCATATTACCATATAGGTGATTCCAGCTGCCAGACAAAACCTGCCAACGCTTTTTTATGTTTTTATCAACCAATGCCAATCAAAAAGGCAATTGACATGCTACTGGCATATAAATGTGTACCATTTGTGTAGACTCAGTTTTTGCAAATATTTAAGAATATTTTTGGAGTTGTAAGGGGTGTCCCTAGGCCCTAGTTCAGTTGCATTACCTGCTAAGTCATGCAAATAAAAAATTGCATGACTGAGGCATAAAAAACTACTGGGCAGGCGCAAAACATCTTAAACCAATCTGAAGCCATGACAAGTAAAATAGAATATTATAGCTGGTCATGCCATGCCAATCGATTGCACAGAAGATGCATTTATTGACCCTTCATGTGGCATGAAAGTGCTGCATTCACTAATGTTTTTTTTATTTATTTTTAAGGAATTGGTATGCCAAGTTTTTATTCGCTCCCTGCTGACCTTGTTGCGGTTCAACGTGGGGACGTCTGTTATCCTGGCACTCCCAAAAGTACGGTGAAATGGTGGTTGAGAGCTGCTGGGCGAAGGCAAACGAAGACTACATCGACCAAACGAGATTTCTTGAGAAAGCACAATTTTCCAGCTTGTCGACATCTTATTTCAGAGTTGGATTTAATTGCCATCTTGGAATACTCCAAGATACATAGAAAAATGAAAAGAAAGCCAGGTGCTGGTAATAGTTATTGCAGTAACCATAGTTACACCACACCTGTTGCAACGGTGGAAGAAAGTGGATCAAACTCTACACAGATAGTTGATAATTTTAACTATGAAGATAGTAATTGTGATATATTGCATTCAATTGTGGACAATAGTGCAACTGCTCATGTTGTTACGACCAATAGAGACGATCACTTATCATTAGAAACAGGGACTGAATGGATAAGTTCTAGTTCAATTTCCTCAAATCAGGGAAATGTCTCAAATGGAGAGACTGCATACTCCACAGAAAGTCTGCCTTCTTCTGTATCGGATTTAGAAAGCGTTCCTTCAGTTAGGGAAAACAGCATGAGAAGAAAAATTACACAGTTGCCTGAACAATTTCTCCATGATGCTTAAAAACTCTCAGTGGATAACCTTGAGCAGTTCTATACTGTGACAGTAAATCCCCTAAGACGTGGCAAAAAGTTCAGCTCCTCCACGCTGAAAAAATTTCGAGAGAGTAAGTTGTTTTTTTTAACTTTTTCCAATTGAGATACCCACAACTGCCGCTAGATTTTAATGCAGTTGACAATTTTGAAGCTGTGCAAGCTTACATAACCTACCAGCTAGAAGAGCAAAAATTGCATTTCTCTACTGCAGTTCGGACATTAACAGCTGTGAAAAACCTAGCCAAGTACGTTCATCAAAACGAGCGTAACGTTGAATCATGTGTAGTGTTAGGATGTCTGGGAAACGAAGAACAAGCCTACCGTTTGGTGCAAAAGGCAGGACTTACACGGGATTCTCAAGAGGAAGTGTTGTACTCCCACATACTAGAAAGTTTCAGGAAATTGCATAAAAAATTTGACGCATCATGTAATTTAGTGCGTGTTCTGCACATTTTCATTCTTTTATCGCTGTACGTCACTTGTTTGTGTGGAAGGGCCAAAGAATTGAGGACATTGCAGTTGTTTGATGAGTCAAAAGAAGGGCGACAATTTATTTTTGATTGGAAGGTGAAGTGTAATGTGCTAGTCGACTAATGTGCTAATACGAAAACAATTTCAAAAACGTGCCGACACATGGTCCTTCAAAGACCATTTTGGACGAACCAGAGTGACTTGTTACATACTTAAAACTGTATTTTGTGGAAAGGATTCGACTTTTAGGCGAAAATTCTCACCCGTTTCTGTTCGTTCATTGGAGTGGAAAACCTTTCACATCCTCTTCTTTAAGCACCTGCCTGGGCAATGTTTTCGAATGTGAAGTGAATATCCGTGCAACCACAACCAAATTACGACACGCTTTAGTCACCCACGTGATGTCCTTGCCACAGTCAGAAAAGATGAGACATTCTCTTAAGCATCAGCAATTTACTTACTGTGGTGTAACCCGACAAGAAAAGACGTTGATAAGCAGGAAACCTTTGAACGAAAGTATTTAAAAGGCTACTTTTGAAGGTTGTGACCAGCCCCCAAACAAATGACATGGAGTCCGTTAGTTTCGGTATTGGAGATTTATGTGCCGTTTTAGATAGGTTAAGCACGTGTCCGGAAAATACACCATTTCATTTGGGTAGAATTTTAAGATTTTCTGAGTGCCAAAACGAGGTTGAGCTCATGGAATTTAGGCAACTAAATGATAGTCAGCCGTTTTACAGAGCAGTCGTTGGGAACTGATAGATGCAGTCATTTTTCCTGTCGATATCATGCACAATCGGACAAAAGAAGCTTACGAGCTTTGTTCCTCTGCCTCAAATTTATCGTGCTGTTTTTCCTTCACCCTCATAGTCCAGTGGAAGAAACGGGAGTGAGAGTAAGGAAGGTTTAAAGCCCATCATTTTCAAGCCCTTTCCTTATGCTTAGTGATCGTCTTTGTTGGACTTATTTTCATAACTTGTAACATTAACAGTGGCAGGTTTACGCAGTTCCTGTTGGTTTGAATTTGTTAGTAAAGTGAATTTCAACTTACCTTGTGTCCTTAAAATCTCTTAGAGTCAACAGTGGTTATGTCACTCCTACAGCTGCCAGTTTGAATAAATCTATCAAGAAATTTCTCCGGCAAGTTCCATGACACCAAAATTGCACGAGTGAATGGACAAGATACCCAAGATATGTATCTCATGTAATGAACAAGTAAACTGATGTAAACTTTAATTCTAAAATAACCAACATGAGTGGCAATTTTTCTAAGGAATTAATTCTCAGCATAATGATAAATGCATTCCCAGGTTAATTAAATAAATCTCCAAGGGAAAATTTTCATTGAATTTTTTCACCAATTCCAGGCCTTTGTTTGAAACAATATGATCGAGAAGGCTGGTATTGTTGATCACAAAACTCTTCTGAAAAAGTTCGAGATTTATGGTATCAAAAGGTGACCCTTTTTCATTGCTAAAATCATTTAACTGATTGTAGACAAAAATGTCAAGTTAATGGTTTCATTTCATCAGAGCGCCAAGTTAAATGTGGTGTGTTGACAAAAATACGCTACTCTCCATCTACAATGTCATATTTAGTTGAGTCATATTTTTACTGCTGTGAAGCATGGAGCGTAATCGGGGAAACACAGCAATAAACTTAAAAAGCTTCAGAACAGATGTACTAGCATTATAATAAATATGAGCAACGAAACAGATCATAAAATTGCATTAACTCTTTCCTGCCCGAGGGCATTATCCTGGGCGAGTAAAATTGTCTGGCATCTTGCTTATTCTACGAAAAGTTTAGAATAAAATTTCATAGGAAGTACATGGTACTTCCTCACACGAAAATCAAACAGTGAAATACCAGGGACTTTGCCTTACGCAAATTTTCATGGTTTTTATCTGCCGTGTAACGAGGTGCCATAATCAGGAATGAAGTAAATCGAAACTATGGCTCTAGATCACATTTTATTTCAAAAGTAAATGAACAATTAGATACCATTATCCTTCTTAGTCTTTTATTAAATATGAAATTACTAAACTTTCATGTAAAGTAACTAATCAATTTCAGTTGTAAACAGATGAAAACGTTTATACAATTTAAACTCATACTTACTGTATTCTAAATAACACTAAATAAATACGTAAATAATAAACAAATAAACAAAAGCAGATAGAGGATAATCAAAGTTTGTTGATGTTCAAAGTTTACACAAATTTTTGTAATACTTAGATGCCGAGCAGGAGTGGTTCTTAGCGAGTAAATCACGAGGCGACGGCAGAGAGTTTTATGTAGCTGGCTAAAGACTTTTGATGAAATTCGTTTGCATCCATTTCCATTCGTTATAAGTTTTCGCTTCGTACATAGGGGTATTCTCTGTCAAGTATGGACTTCTTGTTCCTTTACAGTTTTTATCAAGTGGGGAAAAACACACGCCGCCACTACCCCACAATGAAAAAGAAATCTTTTCCGCATGTACTGTAATTCCGTACAGATTTAAAATTTCTAAACGTACCCTCTGTGAAATATCTTTTGAAAACATGCAAAACTGAGCCATACCCTTTACACTCAAATCGAAACGTACAATTCACGTTTTTAATACTTCAGCGAAAGTTTGTTACAATTTATTTGATAAGAGTTAATAAAATTAGCGCATCACATCGCTGTTGTCATGGTTATTTCGGACCACCCAATCAGAATTTGATTTTGATAAATTTGAATACACTTTCAAT
>JBAHVQ010172527.1:10000-18267 GCA_036872915.1 Nanipora kamurai
CATACATGACTGTCTGTCTAGGGAATAAATTTAATACTCTATGAGCCAAATTTTTAAATCATGAAATTGAGTGCCAAATCTGGGATCATATCCATCAATACCTTTTTTAGCTATTTAATTCTTTCTCTCTTTCCTTGCCATTTCCTTCCATTCATGTTCACATCATGAACAAAACTGGAATGTCTGAGAAAAAAGAATAGTTACCAGCATAGGCATATGGGCCCTAATAATTTTGTGGGGACAGATATAATCTGCTAAAATCGCTCTGCTCGAATGTTTCGTTAGAAAACGCCTAGGAATAAGAATTACATTCTGCACATGGTGTATGCATGTATATATATATATATATGGAGGAAGTTTATATCTTGATTTTACCATGGTAGAGTGCTCAATACATGTAAGAAGGAGAAGATCAAGAGACTATACTTTCGTCCCGACAAGCCTGTTTCGTGATTGCTCACTCTTCAGGGGATTTAATGAAAATATTCAAAGCTATCATATATTACAATATTAGCATGATCGTGGTATTAGATTACATGTGTTGATTAGTTGTTACGTAACAGTGTTTTGTTTCTATGGCGACAAGAAGACACGAGTTCGTTGCGTCTGTTGACTGACGACAACTCAGGTTGACGGATGATTAGTAGTTTCTCTTTAAGGCAGAGGTTGCATCTTTTGTTTGTGCTGTTGTAGGTTGTATTTGAGGTGATATGGAGTGTTCGATGTTCTTGTCCTTGAGGGTCCAGATGTGTTTGCTGAGTTCGGTGGCAGAATGATGCTTGGATCTTCACTAGGAACTATTTCTATGCGATGGACTGATGTGGGTGGATCTGAATTAGATCCAGTACAAAATTTAATGTACCTTTTTAGTCCTACAAGTTGTAATTAAATGACTCAAAAACTATAATGAAGGAAATTGAACACATTTCTTTACTACGTGAATTTAAATCCTTTTTAAACTAACCATCGACTGAACATTCCAACAAAAACCTTTCAAACATATCTTTTAGGTCTTTCTCAATGTCATCCTTTGGTGTAAACAGCTGTGTTGCTTCCTTCACTGTGGTGGAAGAAATGGCATTTTCATCTGTTTGCACAAACAGCCCTGGGCACTGCTTGATAATGCCAATGATTCTCAAGCCAGCTGTCTCCAATCTTCTAGCAAACTGATCTAGCATTGGAACTCTTTTGACAAGCACATGGTGGAGAAGAATTTCTTGCACCACTGCAAGGCTATTATTTTCCTATTCAAAAATTATTATAAACAATTATTGAATGAGGTGAAGTAGGATACAAAAAATATTGAGGCTGAGGTTTCTGTTATAATAAAATGTTTATTGTATCTGCCCTAAACAGGGCTTAAACATTTTTGAACTTACAGTAATAGCAGATGTTATCCCACATTCTGACAACAACTGCAAAGATTCTGGGTCTGCATTCAGGGTGTGAATAATTTTTATCAGAGTCAGTGATCTCAAGATAAATAAAAATTAATGTACTATTTTTTGAATGGCTTAGTAAAACAATGTATTTTTGGAGGTGTCTTTTCTGAATGCATAAATTAACCTTTTTAATATACTGAACAGCATTCATGTCAAACACATCTGCAATTGTGATATGCTTCATCGCCTTTGTTATTTCACCAGTTGAAATATAACTGTAGGCTGAAGGAGCAAGGTAAGGAAAACACCACATCCTTGGAGTATAGAATGGTGAACAATTTTTCCAAATAATTTTGTTATCCCAGATGAAAAGACATGTTGGTTGTAGCTGAAGAGCAGCTGGGTGGAGCTTCAAAGATCTTCAGTTCTGGTGATGTAACAAATTCCTCAAAGATATCACTGAAAAATTGACGCTTAACTCCACTTGTGTCAATTGTTGGTTGTCCATTGTAGTAAACTCAAATAGGACGAGATGGATGAAACTCATTCCCTTTATAGAATGCAAGGGCGTCTGAAAATAAGTCCTCAGTATCAACCTTCACTTTCAGGGTATCACCAGTTACTTTAAGATGTCGTCTAGAGTGCTTCTATTTTGTATCTCTAAACATGCAAAATATAAGAATATATTTTTGGTATAAGAATTTTACCAGCTTCAACTGCTTTAGCATATTTTTTTCCAGAACATGATCTATTGCATCCCAAAGCATGTCCCTGTTCATATCAGGAAATATATCCTGGAGCTGTTCAGCAGTCTCACTATCATCAGAAATGTTTTCATCAGCCTATATGAAATTGAAGCACAACATATTTAGGACACAAAACCATTTACTCAACCCACACTGCACATGCTAATGGGATTTAATATACTTTGAATGAGCTGAGTTTAAATTATTTCCCTTGCACAAGATGATAACCTTTCTTCTGTCTACATCCCAATATGGATGAAAAATGTCTTTACCAATTGTTCTCCTGGCCCTGTTGGAGTGACATTTTCACTCTAAAGGTTGTGTTCAATAATCAATATCTGAGATCTGTTTCTGCCAAACAAAATGAATAAAATGTTTGTCATGGTAAATGAAGGGACTTCCTATCTAGCAAAAAAACAAAGAAAAAGGAATCGTTGAAATGATACACCTCTAACTCTAATTCATGTCTATTTTCTTCCAAAATACAACTATCTTGATGCTTGTTCCACATAGGCAGTAGCACACTCTCATGTGTCAAGTTCTTCAGTGTTATCTGATGACTAAAGAAAACATTGAAGTTGATACAGAGTTCACAAATATGTCATATTGATTTTATACTAACGTTGTTGACCACTGGGTGCGTATTAAGTCCGCTTTGCAAAGGGCAAATGTAGCTAATAGCCTGGCCTAATGTATCTTTCAAGTATGGGACAGTATATCCTGTAGGGGGAATGTCAAGAGTTTCTAATCTTCAACCATCGATAGATGTGGCAAGGCAAATAACAAGTATATAAAAACTATGAACCTAGTAAATACATTATGTACCTAGATGCTAACAACTTATATGGATGGGCCATGTCCCAACAACTTCCTACTGGAGGATTAAAATGGATTGACCCTAATAAAATAGACCTTAGTAAACACAATAAGGAATCTAAGAAAGTCTTAATACCTGAAGTGGACTTAGAATGCCCAAAAGAGTTACATGACAACCGTTATGACTACCCACTAGCATCTGAAAAGAAAACAAAAAAAGAGGAACTGTCATCTTATTGCAAAAATATTGCAACTATGTATAGCATTTCTGTAGGTAATGTAAGTAAGCCTGTAACTACTCTATTTGGTAAGAAAAAAGTGACTCATTATGAAAACCTTAAGTTGTATATGTCATTAGGAACGCAATTGAAGAAGGTATATAGAGTGTTAAAATTTGATCAATCAAAATGGCTAAAACAGAAAAGAACCAATGCATTTATGAATAATGCCGTTTATGGGAAGACAATGGAAGAGCTTACAAAAAGAGTAGATGTCCGTTTAATTGCAGATACGAAAAACTATGTAAGCTAGTATCAAAACTCACTTTTGTAAGTAGTAAAATATTTAATGAAAACCTTGTAGCTGTCCATAAAGTAAAGGAAGTGTTGATGTTAAATAGACCAGCTTATGTAGGAATGTGCATATTGGAACTGTCCATTATAATTATATAAAAATCTGTATGTATGGAGACAACACTAAATGTTTGATGTATGAAATTGCCGCAGAGGATGTTTATAAAATTCTCCATAAAAGTGAAGACATGTTTGACAATAGTGATTATCCAGAAGAATCACCATATTACTTTAAAGAAAATAATGTAATTGGAAAAATGAAAGATGAAGCAGCTGGAATACCAATAATGGAGTTTATTGGTTTAAAATCCAAAATGCACAGCTACCTCAAAAATAACCAAAGAACTGTCATTAAAAAAAAAACATTGAACTTGACAATTATGAAAATACATTACTTCAAAGCCAGCAAGTGCACAACAAGATGACAACCTTTGGGAGTAACCACCATAAAATGAAAAGTTATGAAATTAATAAAGTGTCATTGTCCTGCTTTGATGACAAACATATTCTAAAGGACGGTATATATGGACATTATGGAATATAAGAAGAAGAAAAAAAACAGCCTATGAGTAGTATAGTAATTGAGGGTATCAGGAAAGTTTGCCTATAGGCAAACTGTACTGGTACGATTCATCATCAAGTTTCTCTATTATCATAATAACACTATATAATAATTTCTTTAAGTCCTTTAGCATAAAAAAAAAGACTACAACACTGTATAGTAGTGTAGTACTTACCACTATCAGGAAAGTCTGCCACCAGGCAAACTGTCCTGGTAGTGGTAAGTACTACACTGTGGCAGAGAATGAATTTTGTCACAAAGTTATAAGAGGCAGTGAAGAAACTAAAGAGATCCATCTAAAAATTAAAGAACTGTTCCCCATTTATAATTCAACGTTATCTGAAGAAGACATAGATAGCGCACATGATGTGCTGGCTAAACACGGCAGAGCAGTCTCGCTTGGTAAAGATGATCTGAGAGATGTTAAAGAGTTCCATCATTCAATAACAACTGAAGATGGTAAGCCAATTAATGCCCCAATGCAACGAGTTCCATTCCACAATCGTCAGGTTGTTCAAGAAGAAATTGACAGTTCGCTGAATCCTGACGTGATGAAACCCTAAATTCGCCCTGGCCTGCACATGAACTTTTTGATTGAAGGCGACAAAAGTAATATGGCGGCCCCAGAAGCCAACAACATCGAAGAATTAAAGGGAGAGTGTATGTAAAAAACAAGTCGCTAGAGTAACATGGCGTCTTCATCATGCGAAACTTTTACCAGTTTTGAGAAATTGAAAGTTGAAGAATTGAATCTAAACTTCAAGCAAGAGGCTTCATAAAATAGGACGTGAAAAACGAGTTGCTTGAAAGACTTTGTAAGCACCTTGAAGGAAGGAAATATCACAGATGATGGAAATGCATAGAATTTAGGATGCATAGGCCGGAAACGATGAAAAGAACCAACAACCAGGGCTCATTGAACTGAGAGGTGACGATCCTCAGGGAAACATCTCGAGTACACAAGATCTTGGAGATTCTATTGTTAAGCATATAAATCCTCTGAAGTTATCAAAGAAAGTTGTGCAAGAGTGTAATGAATAAGTTCCCACACGCAGTGGCATAGCTAGCAAAAATGTTTGGTCATGCTCAGTATCAATTAGCGGTGGGCGATGCATGAAAAATATTGATACCAAGAACAAGTATCGATGATTTCGATACTTGTCATGTGACAATACAAGACGTGATCAGCTTATTTCAGGTCAAAATGATCCACTGAAATGGTAGCTGGAAAATAGCAGTCACTATCAAAATCTTGCCAAGTTAGCTAAGAAATACCTGTGTATTATGGTAATCTCTGTGCCCTCCAAACGCTTATTTTCTAAGCTGGAGAACTTGTTTCCCACAAAATAAGCTGCCTCAAACCAAAAAATGTAGACATGCTTCTTTTTTTGAATCATAACATAATCTAAGAGAGGAACTGTGTACAGTATGAACTTTATGCTTAATGCTTTGGTTTTCTGCAGACCAAGATGAGCTTCATGCACAATGTCTACTGTTTGCTGTTGTAAGCTGTGAGGTATTACTGTTCTTGTTCCCCGGAGAATGAGTCCATCTGACGTCACAGACATTTCATCTTTGATATGCTTATATGATTTGACCACTGGAGAATCCCATGTATTGAGCTTTATTGCTGCACGAAGTCCTTTTAATGTGCTGTCTGCATTTGTTGCCTTTTTGATCGCCTTGAGTGTCATAGCCCTAGGAACACTTGCTCTTGTGATAAAGTTGATATATTCCTCTGTCATTTTCTCCTGTTTTCTCGTACTACTCGCTGTAGGATGTCATGATAAATAGTCTGCTGGCTTTTCTGTGCTGGATTTATACATACTCTTCAAACTGTATGGCTGTAATCGTAAGATCCACCGTTCGATTCGTGCTGATGCTTTGGCATTTCGTTTTCCATATATTTCGTTCTCCAATGGTTTATGGTCAGTGACCAATGTAAACTCATTACCATACAAAAATAATTTAAAGTGTTCTACAGACCAAACAATGGCAATAGCGTTTTTCAGCTGCAGTTAAGGCTCGACTTGCATATGCAATTGTTTTCTGGTCGTCAAGGCCTTGTGTCTTTTGTGATAGGATACACGAAATCCCCAATGGACTTGCATCCACTACAACATCGTCTCTTTGGCTGTGTCAAAATATGCCATATAGGGAGATGTGGCTAAGGCGGTGAGATGTGTGAAACCATGTTTGTGATTTGCATTCTTTTTAGTTAATGCTGAAAGAGGTGCTGTCAACGTGGCAAAATTTGGGATGTACTGGCTGCTATAGTTAGCCATACCAAGCAGGCTTCTCGCCTCGCTCACATTCACAGGCTTGGGTGCATTTAGTAAATCTTGGACTCGCTTGGGGTCGGGTCGTGTACCGTCTTTGGAGAAGACTTGTCCGAAGAATTCTAATGTGTTACTCAGAAAAACACATTTGTCTCTGTTTAACTTCGGACCTTTATGTGATAACCAATGTATTAATTTATCAAGATTATCACCGTGCTCAGCCCGAGTTGCTCCAAATACAATAATGTCATCAGCAATGTACTTGACACCCGGTAGTCCTTGGAGTTCTCTTTGGAAGGCATGTTGAAAAATCTCTGCAGACGCATTAGTACCAAAGTTTAAGCATTTGTATCGAAACTGTCCAGTATGGGTACTGAAAGTGGTAACATATCTACTCTGTTCGTCTAGAACAAGCTGATGATAAGCTTGAAATAAGTCTAGCTTTGTGAAAAATTTAGCTCCATTTAACTCAAAACTAACATCATTTACTGTTGGAATAGGATCACACACTCTCTGGATTGCTTTGTTTGCCAGGTGCATATCAACACATATTCGAACATTACCATCTTTCTTCGGAACAGCTACAGTTGGAGAGACCCAAGGCATTGCTTGGTCTTCTGGTACAGGTTCATCTTGCTTTTTGAGTTCTTTAAGTGCATTCTTAACTTTGTCTCTAATATGGTATGGAATTCTTCACTGCAGTTGAGCCTTTGGTGTTTTGTTCTTGTCAATATCCAATTTTACTGTACTTCCCTTTCATTTTCCCAAGTCATTAAATATCTTCGAATGTTTACATAAAATACTGTCCAGAGCAGTATCTTTGGTATATATTTTGTTCAGGTGTAACGTGATAGTCCTAGATCTTGAGCGGTAGCCAGCGACAAAGGATTACCGGAGTTTTGACCTTCGACCACATAGAAAGTTGCTACACACAGGCGCTTTCTTGTCTCAATTATCACTTCAAATTTCCCAATAAATTTTACCAGTTGCTCTTGGTTATACGTGAACGCTTTCATTTTTGTATCTTTCAGAGAAATTCTGTTCAATTGAGAATAAGTCTGTTCGTCAATAACATTAATACTCGCTCCGGTATCAACAATGGTGTTAAATGATATGCCACCGACTGTGACCTTGACACTAGCATTGTTTTTCTGTTCCATATGTACTTGATATAGGTATGATTCATCTGAATCGGAGCTGGAGTTTTGAACTTCGACCGTACGTAGAGGTTTCAAAGATCTTAGCATCAGCTTTTGCTGCTTCTGCATAGGTTTCTTGTGGGAACTTCAACGCACACTAGCAAAGTGATTTAATTTGCCACATTTGTTGCATGCTTTTCCAGTTGCTGGGCAAGGGCCTTCGTGAGGAAATGCATGTCCAGAATTCCGACAGGTTTTCCCAACATTCCCATTTGCAACTTTCATGTCAATTCGGTTAGTTTCAGCAATGTTCGTATCTTTTGGCTCAATATGTTGCGCCTGGTATGTGGTTTGTTCATCTTAATGTCCTTCCAGATACATATCTTTTAGCGCAAATTGTGGGTCTCGTAATGCCTGCTTTTGAATCTTTGATGATGTTCCCCTGATTATTTGTTGTTCAATTTCGAAGTCAACATCGTTAAACTCGCATGTCTCGGCCAGTGTTCTTAATCGTTTATGAAAAGCGTCCAATGTTTCGGTTTGCGCTTGTACCGTTTGGTGAAACCAATACACTTCGTAGCGGCGATTCTTTTGATTCTGTTGGCATTGTCTAAAATATTTGTTGTTCCACGCGAGTCTAATGTCTATTTCACATCCGTTTTGTTAATCTTTGCCGCGATGACCACTCCCTTCAAGGTCTTAATTACTTCCGTGAGATTGTTGTTGTGATTAGTTGACAAGGTGAAAGTGAATTCATTATCTGAACTGTCT
>JBAHVQ010172538.1:0-18263 GCA_036872915.1 Nanipora kamurai
GTTCAGAGGATTACTATAAGGTTCAGAGGATTACTATAAGGTTCAGAGGATTACTATAAGGTTCAGAGGATTACTATAAGGTTCAGAGGATTACTATATGATTCAAAAGTTTTCTCTAGGGTGCAATTTGGGCCTATAATAATGTGCAGAACATCTGCTGAACTATATGAAACCATGCATACTAATGTCAGATAAAGCAGATTTCCTGCCCAAAAGTATGTGGCAACACTGGGATATTTTATTATTGTAGATAACTTAACAATACCTTCACAAGTTATCACAATACAGCTTTCATTTGATGGAACCAGTTTAAGTGTTCTTTGTCTTTTACAAAGTAAACATACTTCACACAACAGAAATGGAGGACATCTCTGTCAGAACAAGACAAATTCAATATAACAGTGACAAATGACCACTAACTGAACTGCACCACCCATGTTAATCATCAACTTATAATTTGATTTTAATTAATTATTAATATCAATAATAAATTATTATAAAGATGAGAATAACAGGCACAGAAAATTTGCTATGAGCATACTTTACACATTAAATGAAGTACTTACATAATGATTCCCAATATAAAGTCAGTAGTAAAAGGTATTTTTAGAGAATCAGGTAGCTGTATACAGCATATACAATGTTTGTATACATGTATACGACTTATTAGGGTCATACAACTGATCCAAGCTTAGTTATATTATACAATTGGAAAGCAATTTACCTATTTGTATGTACATAAATTAAAATGAATTTGGCAACAATTTTAAATTGACAAATGAGCTTTTCCAGTCAAATTTGTCCATTTGTGTAGATACTAACATGAGAGCTTCTTCACTTTTCAACTAGCTAGAAAAAGATACTATTTTACAAATGACTAATAATTTAGCACATACTTGCAAATTCCAAGGAACCATCTTCCAGCACAATAGTTGTGCGGGGAATTTCTCGGTAAAACCCATTCATCCATTCATCTCGATCATGGAGAGGTTTCTTTTCATGTATTTCTGCATCACAGCTTGAACACATCAGGAATCTTGGACCACACTGATGACAACGTATCACAGCAGTTTTACATCCACAAATAAAACATCAGGCATCTGACAAAGGCATTACATGGCTCTCTAAGAGTGCTTTGAATATTGTTGCTCTGCTGCCTTCCCAGGCAATCTCAACAGACTTCATTCGCTTTGCCAATGTTGACTGTTCATTTGATTTGATCTCTCTAGTCAATTCTTAACAGACAGAAATACAATCATACAGTGTCTCTGTAAATCACATTAATGTAATAATTATTCTAAATAGTTATATATTCCTACCAAACCATGTGTAGTACTTTATTCTACAAACTATACTGTTAGTTCAAACCCTTACCAAACCAGACCATCAAAATTATGTAAAATTTAGAAGCCAGTTATTCAAATCAGGATTATCACTAACTCAGGGTTAAGATATAATATGCTGTTTTGGTTTATGCATTTCGGCACATTTGCCTATTCCAAAATTGTAGAAAATGAAACTTCACTTGATCCTGAGAAGATTTCCAGAAAATATTTCCAGTATGTTATCTAATGGCTAGCAAGCTTAAAATTGTCTAGTCTTTGTGGTGAACATAGTATGAAATTTTATGAACAAAATCACATAAGCCTGATTCACATTTCCAATGGGTTCAGAGTCCATTAAATGTGGTAAATTCTGAATACATATTTACAAACTTACAAACTTGTTTAAGTAAGCGTTCATCGATAATACTCTATAAACTGTCCCAAACACTTCCCAAATCTACCAACCTAAATTTGAAGAGGCACAATCTACATCTGACGTCTCATCCATTGTAAAATCACAAACTTCCGCATCATCATCTAGCAAATCAGCGCAAACCCCAGACGCCTGAGCAGATATTTTACCTATGAGATAAAACGTAATCCATTTAAGAATTTGAAAGTTCCATTTTTGTCTATGACGAGATAGCATTTACGAAACACTCACCAGCACTATTAACACAGTCGTGAGTTTTATTACATCCCCCATTTTTGCATCTGCTAGCAACTGCAGCTCGTTCAGAAACCGATCGATATCTATATTTTGACGGACCTCTTGCACCTGAGCCACCATAAGAATAAACAAAGTCGCTCTTTTTTCCGGGATTTTTCTTGTCTAGGCTCCTGGATACTTCTTGCAATATTTCCAAGCTTGCTTGGAGAGCACTAGAGAGCGAATTTTTACGTTTTCTTCCAGGTGTAGACGTCGCCATCTTGGAAAAGAACGTACTCGAGTGACGGACGTTGACACGATATGATTTATACGTGTCCTGGGCACTAGAGCAAATAAATCGCTTGAGATTACCAATTATTGTAAATGCCAGGCAGTTTGACAAGTTCCGATTATTGGTAATCCCAGATTGAGGATGTGTTGCAGTTTCACATTACCAGAAATCAGAGACATTTTACGTCACGAATAGCGCACATCAGTCAAAAACAACTAAAGAAATGGCTTCCCAGTGTTACAAAGAAATGTATGGAAGCAAAACCAAAATCTCGTATCGTGGTTGTTTAAGTAGATCCAATTCTAGGTGCCGACCTCTCGTTGATAAATAATATGCAATTGAGCTCCGAAGCAAAGGTTTATTGATATTCCTCTCAAAAATTTCTTGAGTTTACGATCTTTTAAAACACGTAAAGTAGAACCTTTTCTGATAAAATAGCAGGTCGCAAATTAAAAACCAAAAAGGGTACTTTTACGGATAGATTTAGCTTCATTTGGGATTGCAGACTCCTCACAGGACGCGAAAACTGGGTACTTTCCACCGCTCTGCTTGTCGAGAAATTCTCCCATGTTTACTACTCATTTACTACAACTTAGTAGCCAAGTTTTACCGCTGTTTAAAAAACATTCTGGCTCAGAAAAGCGCCAATTTTACGCCAAATTCAAATAACAAAACTTGTATCACGGTGAGCTTCAGTGTTATTGCTATATAAAATGTCTGATGTTATGCTTGATTTCGAGAAGAAAGCTGTAGAGTTTCAGCTTAAAGTCACAGAATCTCCTCTGTCTTACAAAAAACAGCAACGAGCACACGATAATGATATAGCTCTGGTTATATAAATCCCTTACCCCATTCTGATGAAATGGCACCAGCTTGTTGGAATAAAAGACGACAAAAAAATGAATTAGACTACATTTTTGCTTTAAAATATGCTCCAACATCTACGGTGGAAAGAGTATTTAAAGCCTTGTAATCGACTGGATGCCCACATCGAAGACTCCCAGCCATGTTGACATGAAACATGAAATATGACCCCAAAGTGAATGCGTACTAATACTTGACGAAATCACTGACCGAACTCACCGCGGGAGTAAAATGTCCCTAATTTCTGCTAATGTTTCCTTAATCTGATGTAACATTCTGTGTTTAGTGTGAAATTGTTTGAAACTTTGCTCCAGTCTTTAGTTAAGAGGAAGGTATTTCCATTACGAATATGAGATCATAACGTCGCATAGTTATTTGGATATTAACTAATTTAAATTAGAAATGGATGTCTATTTCAAAACTATTCCCAGTCCAATTTCGTGTTCCCAGATCACCTGGTCTGCTTGAGGGCGTTCAAACGAATTTGTTTTCACGAACGTTGACGCGTTGCTTAGGAAGGTAAGAATGGATATAAAAACTCATAACACCCAGATATTTAAGAACAATCTACGACTATTTCTAGGTGGCATATGTGCGCAAAGTTTTATTATTTGATGATACACTGTTGTCACGTAATCCTAACGTCATTGAAAAAGAAAAAATCCGACAATTTTCGTATATATTTGAAATTACATTATTTTTATTATATTGACTAGAATTTGAACGTTTGTAACGCAAAGTAGTCAAATTCAGAGCAACTGCGCCACGAACTAGGCATGAATTCTTTCCAAAAAATGGAGAAAACGATATAGAATTCCACCAGATTAAAATTCAGGCTTGGACGGACCAAGACAACACAAGAAAGAGATAAAATCAAGTTAATATTGCAAGCTGCGCTGAAGTGTAATAAGTATAATGCGAAGCTACTTGAACGGATGACACTAAATTTTCTCGGGCAAGTATTCCAAAGTACAGATTGATTGTTAACAACAACTTTAGCGGATTTCTTCAATAAAGTGTTAACAAGATTTTAAAACCTCGAGAAAGCATGCAGCTCTTTGAAACGTAAAGTACGAGCTCGTAACATTACAGTCTCGAACACACGCTACAGTCTTTTATTTGCGGTAAATAGCCAAGTTGTTCGTTGGACGGGCAAAGCCACTTGAAACGATAACTGGAAAAATTGAACATCTAGTCGAAAAGTTTTCTGACCAGTTTTAGGAGCAGTCGTTAATAACAAGGAATATATATTATACTAGAAAGTTTATATTCCAATTCAAGTAGTCATCATGCAGCAACTCGTATTCAAAAACTGCCGTTGGGAGTCTCCGTGGGTACGGTGGCTCAGAAGTGCAACACAGAAGTAAATATAAACTCACAAAAATTAATGTCAAAACACAGAAATAAAATTTAGTACCCAGAAAGAAATTTCGGAACAATGAAATAAATTTCGAAACACAAAAATAAATGTCGAAACACAGAAATAAAATGATGGAATACTGAAACTGTATGTCTATCGGAACTATAACTGCCTCTGTGTTTGAAAAACGCTTATTTATTGAACCTTATAAATGAAGGTTCAAACCATGTGTAGAACAGTAACAACAAAAACTCGCCAGGATTTAAGTATTAAGTACAAGTAACCCATTACTTAAAAGGCATAAGCGTCTCGTACGCTCTTACAGGAACAGTAAACGTTCATGATGGCAACTTGGAGGTGTGAAGATTCTTTGGTCAGCTTCATAGATAGTAGCTATCTTGGAAGATGCCACATTGGGAGCCGCCTCCCAGATGCCATCATGAACAGTTATTGCTCCGACATACATACATTTTTGTATTCCATCATTTTATTTCAGTGTTTCGACATTTATTTTTGTGTTCCGACATTTGTTTTTGTACTCCGAAATTAATTTCTGTGTTCCGAATCTCATTTTTGTGTTTTGACATTAATTTTTGTGTATTTATGTATATTTCTATATTGCACTTGTGGGCTGGCGTACCTTGGGGAGTACAGCTGAAGACATTTTGAATAAAAGCTTAATAAAGATACAACTTTATCAATGTATCATACATCTTTCATGTTCTGCCGCATAAAATATTTTAGGTTTTTTAATGATTTACTTTCCCGATGTTTCCACGTTAAAGTAATCTTCGACATCATCTAATAATCCATCACTAGGTTACTTTCTCAATCCAACAAAGAATAACAACCATGAGACTTCTACTGACTTTAGCTGAACCATCAAGAGATTTTAAAGAGCTCTTACAACGATCAAGCAACTTTGAATTGGACCCCGATATTCGACATAGATCGACGATGATATTCGACGATGATATTCGACATAGATCATAGTCCCAGACCTTTCCCAGCTAGTACATCGAACGCTTTTAAGCTTCACATGTCCCTTATGTACTATCGATGCCTTGTATCTTACGTAAAGTTTAATAAACGAGCAGTAGTGCTTTATCGGGTTAAAAACCACGACGGTATGTCAGTATTCTTTATGTAAAGAATACTAATAAGGAGTGCTTTATCAGATAAAAAGTCCATGCTCCTGATGTATCATCGGAGACTTGATAGGCTAAAATGCTCATCAATCATCATCCATTTAAAGAAGGTTTAAGATCGCGTATAAATAGAGTCTCACGTAAAAGAAGTTCTGTTTCAGAGGTGCAACTGGAAACAATCTTAAAATTATTAAAAGAGACAGGGTGACCAGTGTTACGGTGATGAGAGAGAACAGCAGTGAGAGGAGGGCTACTATACTTCTTCCCAGTAAGGGGCGAAATTCCCATATGGTTAGCTACACGTGTATGTAAATGTTGGGTTGTTTCCCCGATGTAAGAAGCTCTGCAGCTTCCACACGTAAAGTTGTATACAACGCGTGACCTAAGACGTAAGGGGATTTTATCTTTAAATGAAAAGAAGTGAAAAAGCCGAACTGAATGACGAGCGATAAATCTAATGTCGATTTGTGGGTCGGTAGATGTGAAAAGCTTCCGGAGTTGGATTCGGATTTGCACGAAATGTGGCCTGTAAACGGTAAAGAAAAGTATAACGTGCGTTTGGGAACTGTAAGTGGTTTGGTAGATTTGGTGAAAATTTTGTCAAGAAAAGCAGTAATGCAACTGTCGATGCACAAAACACTTTAATTTTTCCAAACCGAAAGAACTCCCTTTTGGATTTTGCATTAATGTCTGTGACATCAATAATCTGAATCTTAACATCAATTAATCCCGAATGACCTTGCTCAAAACTGAATGTGCGTACAAGTGTTAACCAAAAACACCCCTTTCCCTTTTCTCACATCTGTCAAGCAAACTCTTATGGTTGTTGAATATCGATTTAAAAGAAGTGGGGTAAAAAATGGTCTCGATCTAAAAGAAGAACCGTTGTATGAAAAAGGAGGGTCATTCGGGTTAATTGTTGTGAGGGTTCAGATTACTGGTGTTGCAGACATTAATGATCCAATCAAAGGGCACGGTTTTGGATAAAAAAACTAAAGTGTTTGGTTCCCGTGGGGCTTAATTCAAGATATCAGATGGTTTTGATGTTATGTATATATATATATATATATATATATATATATGTATGTACTAAAGCAAATCAGAAAGTTGTAGCAACGTAAAATTTTGAGCAAGAAACCAGATTAATTAGACCTAACTGAATACATGACATGAAACTGATCAACAACACTTAACCTAATAAACTTCATCACATAAAACGCAAAACTTGTTAAGCAAATATTTGCAGATAGTACCTTCTTTTATCTTATCCTTCCCACTACCTTCGTGGGCCGTTATTTTAGAATTCAAATGTACCATGTAAGCTTCTTCTTTCAAAATTGTCATTTGATTTTCAAACTTCTTCCCAGCAGTGACACAAAAACAGTCCTGCAGAACGGTTGAATAATGAAACATGTAAAAACCGGTCCTTTTTAAAATTTTAATGTCGTCGGCTCGTTTCCTGGCCTGAAACTTCCGCCAAACCTTTGTCAGTAAATGAGGACCATTGTCACCCCAAGAGATACCGTTGTAGGATTCTGCATACCTCTTGAGGCATCTCAGAAGAAATGGATGACCTTTTTGAAACATCAATACGGCTCCGTTCAGACCTCGTTCATCTTGTAGTCCTATAACATTTTCCGGTAAGTCGTCGAAGCGACGTACAGTGATGACATCCGTGTCTATATAAACACCACCCCATTTGTACAAAACCAATAACCGGATTAAATCTGTTTGGTGACTGTACCAAAACTTGCCTTCTTTAACGAAAGGTACTTCTTCAAGCGCAAAACGTTCCGCTGGAGTGTCTTTAGCTAAATCTACCAAAGTATATGGTTGAACCTTCATCTCGTAACCCGCTTCTGTGAAGACATCAAATAGCGACTGTGATAAAGTATGGCTGTGGATGATAACTTTAGCAAAGGGGTAGTGGTAGAAAATGGCTTCGATGCATCGCCTGTGACGCCACGAGAACGTCCCTTTTACTTCACCTTCGTTTGAGAAGATCCCCATTGAATCACGACTAGAAGTCGTAAATATCAAATGAAAAAGACGTCTGCTTTTAAGCTTGGAGCTTCGGTGCAGTGGGGGAATTACACCAAATTTTAAAGCAGCTTCATGCAGTCGTTTTTGTTTCCGAATTGCATTCCATGAAGTTGCCCTCAGTCTCATCAACAAACTTGGACTTCGATTGGAGGAAACGTTACTCCAGCTAAAGTCATTCAGTACACTTCCTGTGTCTTTCGTTGAGTTTTGGGTCAACTCAAGTATATGAAAGAGTTCGCTAAACTCGTCCCTGAAGGGCGAAGGTTTAATGTAAACGATTGGTGTTTCCATAGAAAGACATGTCAATGCACAGGTTATACTTTGAGTAATAACTAAGCTCGCCAACGAAAATTTTTCAATCATGTCATAGAATATCTTAATTTTCATTCTGGCATTTATTTGGGTTTCGTCTTTTGTATCACCTTGAATAGTAATAGCTCTCTTTGCGACTTCTGAAGGCAATAGTTTCTCGACGCTTGGATGTACGTCAAATAAATATACGTTGTTCGTTCGATCTTTTCCTGAATTTGGAGTCATGAATAATATACTTGTTCCTCCGGACTGGTAAGCTGGAATATCTAAACTTTTTAAGATCTGCACGGACTTTCCATCAAGGCATCCGACTGGTGATCTCATTCGCAAATACTTTATAAGCTCAAGTTTCCGTCTTATTTTTGAGTCAACAAGTACTGATAAAACTGTACCTGCGCTCTTTTCGTTATTTAAAATGTTTTCTCTCTCTGACTGGAAAAGGGAGGTTCTAATATTACTACTAGGGCCAGTGCTCCATCGAAAACCATTAAATCGGGGAAGAAATTGTAATTCAGCGAAAAGTTCAAAATCTATAGCCATGTTTTCCAAAGTTCCTAGAAGTGGCTGTTTTTTCGTGTTGGTCCTCATCGTCAATTTTCTCGTTTTGATCATCAGAAGTTTAGGACAATGACTTGCAGTGGCCTTATGCTTACAGAATCTCTCAAGTTCATTTCTTGCAATTCTTGCAAAATCAAACCCTTCGACAGTTGAATTGGTATTTCCGTTGAATTTCTTGGAATACTCTGACAGAAATAATTTAGTTAATCTAATTATAAATGGATGTCCAGGGGAAAATTTGGAAACCTTGAATATACCAGGATAGACATCTGTAAAATTAGCAGAAACCCAGGACGAAGAGTATTTCAGGATCTCAGTTTTGTGTATACTTTGAAATGGATCCACATAAATTCCCCCGTAATTATTAATGACAGCAAGTTGAACAACTTGGTGTAAGTGATCTTCAAAGTGTATACCAGATAGAACTTTATAAAGGGAATGTCGAACGAGCCAGTATTTGAGGGGATTTTTACGAACTATGTCTCGGATAGATAAAAAAGACGCGGTAACATTGGTATTACCGAACTGTTTGATCGACTCAACGCAACTAAATGTTCCGCAGAAAACATGCACACCGCCATCTGTTCTGGCTTGCAATATCTTGATGTTTTGCTGAATGTCTTTTGACATTTGTCGCTCATACATCCAAGATGTCCGCAGTAATGGGATGAAGTTACGAGATGTTGATGAATTTTGATCGAGCTGTCTATCCGCGATCGCTGTCCGTTGACCGAATGTGTACACATAGCTGCAGAGACATAACGCAATAAAGCTTAAACCTAAGGTAATCTTTTTCGAGGAGTGTGGTTGTTGAGAACTATTACTTTTGATAGTTCTGTAATAAACGATTAGACCGATTAGAAAGCCTAGAAATCCGGTAAGCTTGCCCAATGATAATGACGAGTTCAAATAAAGAAGAGTGACCATGGTTAAAATCACTTGCTTGGTTACCGTCAAGATAGCGTGAAACAGCGGAGATACATTCTCCAAGATGCAAAAAGAACCAAAGTTGTTGGCGAACTGTAAAGCAGTGGATTGTAATGCAAAACCTGGTTTTCTAAAAAAGGTAATTCTCGTGCACATTTGTTTTAAGAGTGTGATAGGCAGAAGAAAAAGGGCACTCCACAGGGAAACGGTGGAAAATTTTTGAAGAAAGTTCTGTGGAGAGGAACTTAAATTTTTCAAGGCGATATTTCGAAGCGAAAAAGCCACGGTCGTTGCCACACCAAATAAGATGCCCCAGAAGGTTGAAGAGGTTTCGTGGCTGGTAAAGATAAAAGAACCAGTAGCAGTAACAATTACTAGCATCGAAATAAAAACTACTCTACGGAGGTTTCTTCGTGACGTTACATCTGCCAAGAAGAGTAAGGTTATTGCCGGCTCCCAACTCCTGATATTTTGTTCCATATGTAAAGTGTGAGCGAAACATGCCCCATTTGTGGCTAAATTTCCCGTAATATGTCCAAAAACTGCAACTGTGAAAATTTTCTTATTGAAACACTGTGGATACAATTCTTTTTTGAGGACCAACTTCAGCCATACTGCTGTCGTGACTCCGCTGACAAGAAGCTGAAATATGGTCAGTTCTATAAACCACGAATACTTTATGACTATGTTTAAATTTACCATTCGAGGTCGTTCAAAGATCCAACCATTCCAAATGCTTCGAACAATATCGACAAACCACCAGAGCAGAACAAATACAGCCAGCCAGTGATGTTTCAATTCCATTAGAATGGCAAACGTTACCTAGACAAATACATTGTAATTAAGAAATTGAAACTGTTTTGCCGTGTTTCCATTGCCTGGCAGAAAGACGAGTAAGAGTTTGGGAGAACTCACAACCTGCTGTGTGAGCAAAAGATCGGTGGTCGAGGGTTTATACAACTCAGGTGATCTGACCGCAAGCAAAATGCCTGGGACTAGCAACACAACAAAACTCCAATTTTATATATTTAATCTGTTCTATTATTCTGGATCTTGTGTGAAACTGTTTGAAACTTTGCGTCAGTATTTAACTCTTTTCGCACAGTCTCAGACTTCCATTATTTTAGTCTGGCTAACGACAGAAAATTTTATTCGTCAAAGGGAGAGGTACTGCTAGGAAAGGCATATTAATTAAAAAAACTGTTTTCACGTGGGTGTCAGACTTATACTATTTTACTCTGGCTAACGGCAGATGATTTTACTCGTAAAAGAGAGAGATACTGCCAGGAAAATCATCATAACTAAGAACTAACTCTTCCCGCAGTCTCAGACTTTTATTATTTTACTCTGGCTAACGACAGACGATTTTACACGTCTGAGGAGACAAGCACTGGCGGATAAGGTATAATAAAGAGAAAGGTATTTCCATCACGAATTTAAGAACACAATCTGGTATAATCAATTAGATATTAACTTAAATTGGAAATGAATTTCTATTTAACAACCCATTCCAGTTAACTTCCGTCTTTCCAGATCACCAGGTCTGCTTGAGGGTGTTGCTTTACATCAAGTGTGTTCAGACAAATGTGGTTTCACCAACATTGACGCGTGGCTTAGGAAAGTAAGAAGAAATATAAAAACTCGTAATACTTCAGAGATTTAAGGACAAACTACGACAGCTTGTATGTGGTATATGTGGGTGAAGTTCTATGGTTTGATGAAGCCTTGTTGCAACGACACCATAATGTCATGCAAAGAGCGAAAATTCCATCATTTTTCGTATCTTGTTAAGTCACTTTGTTTTTGACATATTGATTAAAATCTGGACTGTCTTCAAAATTGCATATGTGCATGGTATCAAGAATCTTCAAAAACTACCAAAGATATGGACTATTTTGTGTAAAAAATGCCTTCAAGATACACTAAGATTGTTATAACTACCTCAAAATTTAATTGCTAAATAATCCCATGGAACAGCTTTGTTTCAAATAACTTTCAAAAAGATAAAATAACGTAAATAACGGCGAAAGTTATTATTTCTAGTTTTTTGATGACGTAAGCACGACTTTGCCAAATCAAGAAATTTGATTACATATTCTACACGTGTACTGCTATGTGGTTTTTCCTTCATAACTGTAAAACGATTTGGAGTTAGAAGCCAAAATTTCACGACTTTTTCTGAAATTTTTTAGGGAATATAAGGATGTAGGTGTCCCAGAGAGAAAAAGCCTGATTGTCATGCTAACCTTATTACAGAAAGGCATTTAACTTCAACGCTATTGCGACGGATAGAGTCTTATATGATTCCACTTAGAATACAATAACTAACCAGAGAAAAAAGGAAAAGTAAAGAAAGAGCCAACAACCAGCGAACGTTCGTCAAGCTCATAATCTCAGAAAAACAATTTCTGAGCTAGCTCAATGACTTCTGAGCAAAGCAAATATTTTAGGCATTATTGGGTTAATGTTTTTTGAAACTCGTGGAATCTGCTTTCGGAAGCTGGAAAGCATATTCCCTAAATTTCTTTTACCACGACAAAGATTCCTGTAAACTTTAGCGGTTGTGATCAATCAAATACCTGATAATTGCAAAGCCAACGCATTCAGGGAAAAACAAAAATGCGTAGGAGAAATTACTTTTTTTGTCCAAGTGGAAGACAATCCAAACTACATATGTGAAGCAAGTGTAATGGCGCTGGTGCAAATTTGTGGAAAATTTCGAGCCTCTGTCGCGTTTTTTAGGAGCTACTACGTTACTTTTATGAAAACTCTTTTTTTGAAGGCTTTTTAGTTTTTCCATATATTCTTCACTTCTTAACCTACGCTTTTTGTATTATGCCTCTTATAACTTAAATGTGACGTTATTACATGAGAATGTGACTTTAGTCATTTTAGTTTCCTCTGAGCTTTTTTGATACTTATTTACTTAAGTCCACTTCCTTTAATACTGAACCAGAGAGTATTAAATATAATTTTATTGTTTCAGAAGTGTAATAATGCTTGACTTTTCACCCCCCATTAGAAAACTAGCAATATAATCATGAGAATAGTGAATTTAAAAAAGAATCTAAACTAAAGGTGTTTATTAAGCAACATCGACAACTATCTGTATACATATGTGAAATATTGCCAACATGGTTTTATGGCTGGGAAATTCTGTTTTATCAACCTTTTTGAAACGCTTGATCAGATTGGACGCCTGCTGCATATTGGAGGTCAAACTGATGTAATCTAGGTATTACCAAGACTTTTGACAAAGTTAACCACGAACGGCTTATTTTAAAACTTCGTGGATTTGGCTTTGGAGGAACTTACTCCACTGGTCCGCTCCTACCTAACAGACCATCATAAACGTATCACAGTCCTTGGTGCAACTTCAGACATACTACCAGTCACGTCAGGCATCCGGCCAAGGTCAATTCTGGGGGCAGCATTATTTCTAGTTTATGTGAATGACATTCCAGATGTAACTGCAATAAGCAAAATAGCGATGTTTGCTGACAATGCAAAGTATTTCAGGAAATTAGATCTACCGATGGTGCACTTGCTCTTGAAGAGGACTTATCTGACTTAAAAACTTGGTCCACTGCTTCTGGCCTTAAATTCAACGAGAGCAAGTGTCATACTCAGTCCATCACATGTAAAACGAGGCCTATTATTACCATCTACAATATGAAGGGTGCTGCTGTGGAAACTATCAGCTGCGAGTGCGATCTCGGTGTCTGGGTCTCTGCTGACCTAACTTGGAATCTGCATGTCTCGAAGCAGTGTTCTCGTGCAAACAAGACGCTTGGAGTTTTTAAAAGGAACACACGACATATCCAAGGTACTTTCGTAGGAAGATTAATTCATTTAATTCTTGTAAGACCACATTTAGGTAATGCAATACAGATCTGGGCGCTGCAGTCCATTAATCTTATGTCTAAACTGGAAAGGGTTCAGAGATGTTCTACAAGATATATCCTTTGTCTAAAAAATATATACTTCGTCAAGGTTTCAGTCCCTTTCCTTACTTCCACTAAGGTATTGGAACGAGTATTTAGAAATGTTACCCTTCTTTAACTCCGTTCTGTCCGAGGACTTTCCCCTGGACAAGTAGAATCGTCTGGCGTTAGCCAGAGTTAAATACCGTGGTGTTACCCAGAGTAAAATACTAAAGTCTCCATAGTTCCCAGAGGACTTATTCGGACAGGGAGGAGTTAACGGCATATCGAGGTACGCCACTGGAGAATGGTTATAGTCTTGCCGAGTTTATATTTGGAAGGGAGATACAAACAACTCTACCACTTTTCTCAGCAGACTTGCTACCTACATAACTATATCTCACGACAGTCAGGGAAAAAGGAAGATAAAATAAATTAACGGCAGAAGAGGAATCATGATTTCAGTCACAAAGTTAACGGAATCCAACAGCTTGAACTTGATTGTACAGTAGGGGTTCCAGATCGTAGAAAAGCCGGTACGGTCGTACGTCGAGAAAGCGGAACCTCTTCGTTCATATATACCGCAAACTCCTTGTTCAACAAGTGTGGGATACAAACGACTGCATTTAGTTGAATTTCCTGCACGCAACAATTTCAATGAGGAGCATGAAGCGACAACACTGATCGAACAGATAAAAGCAACGATAGTAGAAAAGAAGAGAATCAGGAAGACTCTCGGTTCCGCCAGAAAGATTGATAGTGGGATAGTGATTTTATGACTATATACTTATTACTTATTAACCTCGTTTGTTCGGTCTGTACGGGAAAGTATATGGTCGAAGACTTCATACAAACCCAGCGACGAAGGAGCGAGACCTTTGCGAAAATTTCGAGGACAGATACTATCCCGTACAGACCCAACAAACGAGGTTAACAAGGAATTTATTATATGGCTGGGAAATATATAAATAGGACAAGGACCTCGCATTTCGAGCCTCAAACTGTCAGCTGGTCTCCACAAAAAACATATTGGATAACAGGCAGCCCGTAGACAGTAGGCGTGCGTCATTTTGTGTTCATATCAGAAAACGAACGTTGACACATAGTAATTTATATGATTATATGCACCAATGTTCTAAATAAAGTATTAAAGAGGGATCGAGTATGCTGAATTGAGCAATATTTGATTTATCATGCATTATTTTTTTCTTGTGACAATATATTTGTTTCACAATTAACTGATTGATAGTTAGTCTATTATTTGAATTCGAAAGGGAGATGTAGCAATATTTAAAATAATTGAATATGTACATGTATTATCTATAGTGTGAAGAGATGTGAAGAGCATCCTTCACTTAGTTAATCTCTGCAGAAAACTATTTTAAATCATTATTTGTAGTATTTAATCAAAATCACAGTCCATTGAGAAGCTATTTCAGGAACTCATAGCTCGCGTTATACCATGGCCTACAAGCATTCGAAATCAATAAAAATCACTCGGTGCATTGATCACGTCATTTTCATTGTCCCCTCTTGTTTGTCACCCTTGAAAAAACACGAACCACGAGTACATGAAATATTACCTAAAGTGACTGTGAAGTGAAAATTAAGTCTGTCGTATTCGAAAAAACTCTTGAAATTATGGAGGAAGGTTTTTTAGACTATTACCATATCTCACTTCGTTCTTGAGATTTGTTTGAAATCTAAATAATAACTTACCTACGTCACACTGCATAATGAATTGTTGAAAAACCACGCATATCAGTGAAATCATTTAATTAAATCACAAGAATCTTTGCTTGTTTACTGCCATTAGATAAATACACCAACACTTACAGTTTTAAGACACTTGGTTCAATAACTTCAACGATATTTCTAATTTCGTTGGTACCCATTACGCGGTCTAACGTATGACAGGTGTTATTTACATATCAAGCAAATCTTAATATCTCAAGAGCAAAGTCAAATACAAAAAAAGTGTGGAAAGTCCTCCTTTATAATTTCAGGAGTACGTTCAAATAAGACCAACTTAAATTTCATTTCATGGACACTTTGAGTAAATTACTAACGAAATAGTAATGGCTATTTCCATTGAATAATATGTAATTCAAACAAGAGGAATCCCACCTACTTACCGCTCTCATTTGATTGTAGATTATTACTGTCAATTACATTATTACTCATTGATTGTCAGCAATATTTCCAAATCTGAAATGGATTTCTTCACCAACGTGAGCACATATGGTTTTACTCGAATCGCAAAGTTATATAATACTGATTCTGTTTTTTTTCGACATAGTTTGAAAGTCTTAGCATTAAGAGAGGTCGATACAGACAAAGACGTTTCAATGTCAGTCGACATGTAAATCACATGCATATTTTAATAACATTCTTTTTCAGAATTTACCTATAAAACAACCTGTAATCTCTTTCTGTTTGAGACCCCACTCTGTGTGACCCCACTTTATGTCTAGTTTCGTCATACTGAAGCCCATATTTGCAGTATGACGTTTGAATTTTAGTTCTTTGTTAATTGAAGTTTCAAGTATTCTTCGCACGACCACTAGTTTAAGTTTGAGTCGAGAATAATCCCTCGTATGAATATAATTACTCCTACGAGAACACTCATCACTCGCAATTTTATTTCTACAAGCACAATGGCTTTGTGTGATATTTGTTACAACTTCCTCGAGATATCCATACGGGAAGCACTTAGCTTGAACGAATTGTGGTCAGTGTGAACACAATTGTTCCACTGAGCAGTGAAGTTACAACACAGCACTTTGCCAGACCTTAAAGAATAAAAGCTTTATAAAAGCTTCAAGAGTGACACGAAATCTAAATTTCGATCTAAACATCTAAAATTGTGCACTGGAGGATTATCTTACCTTGAAAGTCCAAGAAAACGAGACACACTTCTGCACTAGCGAAGCCCAAAGAAAAATATGCGCTAATCGTGACAATTCGCCGGACTGTTTTTAGATGCGAAATCGTGAGTGCTCGCCATGAGTTCGTCGGCCCGCGAAAGTCCGTTGCAACTTCATGGTTACAAACAACCACTCAAAATTTCGACGTTTTAGCGTGCTACTGGATACTATATAAACCAGTAGATAAACAAACTTATGTTTTTTCTGCGAAAGACGTCCATCCTAACCCACTAAACGGAAGGAAACCTCTAGCACGAAATTCAACGGAAATTTGTCGACTTTTGACTCCATCTTTTTCGCCACCATTCAAACAGCCTCTTAGAATTCCACGAAACAATGAAAAACACGGAAACCACATCGTCGATAAAGTCAACAAGAGGTTGAAAACGCGAACACATGCTGTGATCTGCTCATACTACTTTCGTTCGCGTAGTAGATTGACTGCGTCGTGAAATATTAAAGTCCTTACGTCAAAGCCAACGATGTTGCCCACCCCAAAACTTGGCCGCGACCTTTCCAATGAAACAAATCCATATGTGACGCTTCTCTGCAGCCGAATGGCTTTGCTTACCAACCATCTAACGGTTTTGTTCTTTGTTGACCAGCTTTACGGCTTGGTTGTCGGTTGAAATGAGCTTAGCCACTGATTTAATGCAAAAAGACAAAGTGTAACACTGCATGCGATGTTCCAGCAATTACCAAATAGGCCAGGCAAGAAGATTAGATTTAGGGCAAGTATAAGACAGAAATTCAAGTTAGGATGCGTTTAGGGTTAGGATTTCATATACAAATCTGTACAATGCTTTCTTTTTCACAAATTTTGCAAACTTGAATACTCTCATTATGAATAAGTCTGGACTTCACGCAATATTCCATACAATGTTGTACAGTCACTGAGTGTGTCGGTTGCTTTAACCCTTTCCTGTCCGACGACTATTCCCTTGACAAGTAAAATCGTCTAGCGTTAGCCACCGTAAAATACTAAAGTCTCCATAGGTCACTGAGGACCTATACGGACAGGAAGGAGTTAAGGAGATTGTTATTGTTTATCACCATTTGACCCCACATCAAGCATTTTTTTACTTTGACATTAGTGGCGTGCTGGCAGGGGGTGCCGGGGAGCTATGGACCCCCAGCGATGCTTTTTTAGGGGGCGCCAGAGCATAAACGGGGCGCCGAAATAGCACAAAATCACCGTAAGCACACACAAAAGCGCTAGTATGGGGGTAAATTACCACCTGGACTCCCCTGGCAAACACAGGCCAGCACGCCACTGTTTGATATGATATACATGAGGGTTTTAAAACGTTTTATGAAAAAATAGAAGAAGAGAAAAAAAATTGTGACACTCTTTCTTACCAAAGAATTTATTTTTAGGAGTTTTCGGTTGCCAGATTGCAACCTTATATAATTGCTTACATAACAGAGAACGCGATAGTTAGAAAATATTCGACCGGGGTAGTAATTGATACTACATATAAAGTACATAAAATTAGATAAAAAGCGATCCCGCTCTGGTATTTTCTCGTGATGACCAAGCGAACAGGACCAGGTTAATAAAAAAAAGTTTATGATATAATTTTTAAAATACCGTAGAATCTCGAAAGTAGCCGCCGCGGCTAGTTTCAGAATTAGTGGCCTCTAAGGACGACTACTTTAAGAGGGAGCGGTTACTTTTAGGTTGCTAATTTTAGTCTTTTTAGTTCTTTTTTACGAAGATTCAGAATCGGAAATAGAAGAAGAAGAATAAATGAATAATGCCCAATAGCAGATTGACCGCTGAACTTTCTGCCACTATTTTACTTTTAACTTCGATATTACCGTTTTGTTTTAATCCAACAGATCTTCTGTACAAATTAATAGAGAATAATACATGGATGTGCGGAAATATGGAATTTATTTCGAGTGTTGAGAAAGATATCGAACGAGTGAGCG
>JBAHVQ010172578.1:0-18259 GCA_036872915.1 Nanipora kamurai
TAATTTTTCCTACTCGTTTTCATTCAAATGAATTGAAGGGAAAAGCTAGAATTGTCATGTTTAATATTTAGCGAACAAGGCGATGGACAAATTTGTTTGTAGCTCATCCTCATAGTTTTCTACTTTTTTCTTTTTACCTTCCTTTGGTCTCGCATGATTTCGTTATTCAGCCCAGGCTTGAGAAGAATTTACGCAACAAAATGTACTTTGTCGAATTTCCTAAGGAATTCCCTCGGTTTCTCTTAGTCATCTTATCTCTTCCTCTACGGAAGGTTTCTGAGGAAACAAGGTCGGCGAGGGTAGTTGTCCGCTTCATCGTCCAAGACTGATCAGTATTCATTCGTAATTTATTCGTAATAAGATCAGCAATTCAGAGAGCACCAAGTCTCTCACCATCTCCTTGAGCTCGGAGTAGTTGGTCACACTCTGATCAAATCCTTGAGCACATAAGTAGAACAAAACTTTAATTAAAAAGCAAAGCAAGACCTTTGCGACTCTAATCGACTATAGAAAATGAGTATAACATATTGCTCGAGATAGTATCGTAATTTTATTTGTTTTTATGAAGGATAATGCGGAAAAAGTATCAACCAAAACATACATCAAAAGACAAATGTATTCGTAGAAGTGACCACGTTCTGAGATGGTTCGACAACGAGTACCCATGCCAGTGTCCCTTTCAAACTCCGAAAAAGAATTTGGACACGGGATTCTTTATTTTACCGAACCAAATTTCAAAAGATAAAAAAACGGAAATTTGTCGATTTTTTCACTTCATAGCTGCTTTACTAATACTTTGATATATTAACGACCGACTGTCATTTAAAGTTTTATAAATTGTATTCGTCGTTTTAGCGTAGCGACAATGTGTGTTTCCGTTTTGCTATACTGTGTTGCCTGTTCTGGCGTTGGAACTAGAACAAGATTGAATCCGAATCAGAGTCAGACACAGCATCTATTGATTTGTACTGCAGTTATGGAAGAACTTCAGCAATCTTGTTTTAGGGCGCATGTGTAGGGAAGGGGGAAATAGCATATCTGAGTTGGTCAAAGGGTGGAAAAGTTTAACGCCTGCAAAAAGGTAAAGAACCCTTGTCATAAAGCTAAATAATAACCTCACCAGAGGACAGCTTTCACAAAGGTAAATGTGGCTGAAAGGTGTTCAACAGAAACGTTGAATATTTACTAAGACGCTAAAACAATGAAGAAAATCTTAAATCTTTCAAGTTAGTTCATATAGCTTAAAATATAATTAAAGGCCCGTTTACTTTGGCGATTTTTACTAGAATTTTCCTGCTTCTTGTGTATGCGTGCGGTCAAATGGATTCACTCTCGAAAGTATTGGACCGTTAGAGTGAAGCCATATGGTTCAGCACTTCTGTGAGTGAGTCCATTGGTTCACATGCGTCTGGATGAGATAAATTGCAGCAAAAATCGCCGGTGTAAATGAGCTTTAATTTTCAAAGTTGTTTAAGCTGATCACTGCGAATTACGGTTTTAAAGTTTAGCACTTCATGATTGATCTTCCCTCGAACCTAAATTTTTGTTCGTGCATCAGTTTTCAATCGCCTACCTTCTAGTGAACTGGATACAAGACGAACTTATAACGTTCGAAGTTTTAAGGACAAATTTACCTAAGATATATATTTTTGGCGGAATGCAAAATATTTCTTGCCACCGACACCACAGAAAGTCGGAAAAGTATCAACTTTTTGCATGCTTCGCTTAGGAGAGAAATTCCGGTGAAAAATTCAAGTGAAAAATTTTCAAACAAACCACATCGAGAGAATTTTTGTTTTTGTGATGGTTCGGGTTTAGAGGTTGACTTGTGTTTTTAAATCTCTCTACTCTCGGAGTCGTATTGATTGAATTTAAAACACTGTTTTCTTGAAACGTTAAAGTCGAATGGACATGATCCGAGAAAGTGTAATGAAATGTTTGCGACAGAGTGTTGAAAACATATCAGCCAGTGTGAATCTTTTAACCAATGACACGTCAATCCTCAGACAGATTTTCCGGCAGCCTCCGTGATGAACCAGTATCTATCTCTTAATCTTCCAGCTTATTCAGATGATTAGTTTGGATTAACCATGACAAGAGCTTTCGGCCCTCATAGTTTGACGTTGGCCCCCGAAGTAAAATTCAGCGACGCCATTCGGAGAGATGTCAACCAATCTGACAACAACGACCCACTGAACGACACCTTCTCTCAAAATTAGTGTTTTTAGGTGTACGAAACTGTGTCGACGGGCAGGCAAGAGAATTTTTTTTACTCTTAACCTTGTCGCGTTGGATCTGTCCCAAACCGCACAATAGTCACAGACATAGCAAAATGAGTGACGACACATGCCAAAGATACTCTCGCCTTAATCCGCCATTGCTTTCAACACGTTCAGGTGTCAAGATTAGATTATAGATCGGTCTAATGTTTTATTTCTTTGAACAAGAGCTCAGTCGAAAGAAAATACGACAGCAAACCAGGGGTGCAACCAGGTATTGGAAAAACGAAATTTTTTTGGTCTAGAACCCTCGGCTTCCAACAATAACAACACACACGGTTTGGCGGTACCGCAAAACCAAGAAAGCCCAGGGAGCGAGGTTGGTAGTAAACTATGTTAAGTGAAAATGTCTACATGTTAAATAACTTTAGATGTATAGATAGTTCATAAAATTAGTTATATTTATTTTATTTCTTCATATTTTATGAAGAAGTAAAATAAATATTCCCCAATTTGTTTACTATTTACCCAAAATTTTGATTGCACCAACAAAACATGGAGGCACGACAACCCTCCCTAACTCCCCCCTCATCACGTCCTTATGACGAACTTAAACCACTAAAGTCAACTTAATTTAGATTAACATTGTTGACCGGAGGAAGACTTGAACTCGTGCCGTTTGGGTTACTTACTGCTGCTCTGCCAATTCTATTTTTGAGTCAACTGGGAACAGCGTGGTCGTTTGGAATATATTAAAATGAAATATCGTGATAATCACGTTGGAGAATATCAGTAATCTGATGTATCTGGATATAAGAAGGAGTTCAATATTTATGATGACCGTGATTCATGCATCTGGAAACTTAGTTCTAAATACAGACTGATCCAGAACCAAATTTTTAAATACTGTATTTAGAAATTGGGCGGGGGGAATAGTGGCATTAAGTTGGCGGGTGATATAGAGGTAACAGGCCTCTACATTGCAATAATAACAAAGCAGCTTATGTTCCACTATTTCCTTGGGTTTGTACGGAATGCAGTCAATTCATTCAGATAATAATTTCAATCGAAGGCCAACAGTGCGAAAAGTACAAGAAATACGAAGAACACTGAATATGGTACGGCTCTAAGAAGATATTCAAAAGCGTCGAATCAAAGCAAATAGAAGGAACACTCTAAAAATTGCCTACGATTTCTAGATTGTTTGTTTCAGTTCATAAGAAAAGCCAGAGATTTTAAAACGATTCTGGCTCTTGAAAAATAGAAAAACTGTACATACGACTAAATTCCTTAAGATCACCCACGAGAAGCAATATTCTCACTTTTCATTTTTGTATGTTTTACGGATAACAATAAAACAAACCCCGAATGCGAAGTAAGGAGTTTCAATATCTCTAATTTGTATGTTTTCTAAGGACTGATATAAATTGATAAAAAGAAAAAAACTTCCTCATGCGCCCATGTTAATACTAGCAATGTATTGTAAATGCCTCAATTGCCTCGAAATTTTTTTTGATGAATAGGAATCCGTAGTTTATCGTGCTGTTTCTTGATAATTCAACGCTTCTAAGTCCCGTAAAAGGCTAGAACGGAACTGGACATGCAAGTGCCTAGGCGCCTACAGTAATCTAAATTTTTCCCTAATTCATTTGGTCTAATGACCGACACCATCGTTATTCCTCGCTCAGTTCTCGACGACCTCGTAACTGCTTTACACATCAAGCTCGATCACCCAACGAAACATCAGCTACAATTAGTGATGAGGCGTAAGTTCTACGCTATAGACATGGTAAAATCCAACGAGCGCGTGTGCCAAACATGTCACACATGTGCCTCACTACGTACGTTTCCAAAGCACTTCACACAACATAGCACTGAGGATCCACCCAAAGCAGTCGGTCTCTCATTTGCAGCTTACGTACTTAGGCGCTGTAAGCAGTTCATTTTAGTCCTACGAGAAACCACAACCTCATTCATAATGGCATCCATAATCCTTGACGAGAAGAGCTGTACTCTCTGAGACACCTTAACTTGTTTATGTAGCGGCCTACATCCACTCGAGGGCCCTCCTGCCGTCATCAGAGTTGATCCTTACCCCGGATTTGTTGGCTTACGCGAAGACAGTGAACTCCAAGGTATTGGCATATCCTTGGAGTTCGGTCGTGTCAAAAACCGAAATAAGAATCCAGTGGCCGAGAAAGTCATAGCCGAGCTCGAACCGGATATCCTCCGCCAACTACCAAATGGTGGCCCTGCAACAAATCTCACCTTCGTAATCACCATCTCAAGACTTAATTCACGGCTGCGCCGTCATGGGTTATCCTCGCGCGAGATGTGGACACAAAGGGATCAGTTCACACACGCCCACCTTCCCATATCCGATAAAGACATCATCGTTTTACAGCACAAGCAACGGATACAGAACCATCGTTACAGCGAAAGGTGTAAAAATTTAACCAGAAGCTACTCCGCCCCCAACTCAATCAACGTTGGCGACCTGGTCTATCTTAACACTGACCATGGTAAAACATACCCACGCTGCAGATATCTAGTCGTATCCATTGAGGGCCCTTGGTGTTATTTCAAGATGTTCTCTGGCAATCAACTGCGCGCCTATAAAGTTAAAACAACAGAGTGCCAGCTGGTCACAAGCCAGATACCTGTATCCACACCTACCCCACATAACTACGATGAAAGTGATGACGAGGATATACCCGGTAACCCCCCGATACCACCCGTCGACGTACCAGCAGCATTAGTCCTTCCCCCATCCAATGTCACTCCAACATCATCGAAAGATCTTTTTCAAGAAAGCCCTACATCCTTCTCTTACAACGTCCATGACTTGCCTGGAAGCAACGACAACCTACCGCAACGTGAACGCGGTCCACCTAATTATTTCGAGTATGACATTTAGAACTTCCCAGTCCCGCTGCTGTTATTATAGTTATATTTCCAGTCACCCAAGTTATACTCCATAGAATTTAAAGAAAAAGAGATAGACACCACGCCACTCCTGGCATAAATGTTAACGTTGTTAGGTAACCACACGCATATTTAGTTGGACACACCCCTCTGGTTGTCCAGGTTACCGGCGCCCTTCTTTCCGTGCCAGACTTTGTCAATGGCTCTGAGACCACAATAAATGTAGTTTTTAGGAAATTTTTGCTGATCAAACTGTGGAACGCCATGGACTCAGAAAAACTTTGTGTTCCAAACTGCAACTCAAAATTCAAAATAAATGTAGTTGTTGTCTATCATTATCCCGAGTGATTCCTTCTTTACTGGCGTAGAACTACGGAAAATTAGTTACCAGAAGATACCAGATACCAGAAGAATTTTCCATGACCTAGCATTTAAAACGGTTCAGATATGCTGTGTGGCCTACAAGTGTGCTAAGTTGTCTGAAAATGGTAAACAGCTGGCAAAAAGAGATCGTTTGCAGTGCCGTTTCCTTATGTGACATTCGGTACTCCTTTACGAGATTTGTTGTTCATTCATTTTTATACAAATTATAGTGCGTAACTCGCTATTTCGAATTGAAATATTCATTTCTGTCTTTATAAGAGATTTTTTTCCTGTGTTTCGATCAGAGGTATTGGGCAAACAGTGAAAAGTCGCGTAGATGACTAAAACTAACGTGCAAAACCGAGCAGGGGACTGAAACTGGGGAGAAAAATCACTTCCATGACGACCATATTTTGGGCCGGAAGTTATTCCTCAAGTTATATATAGAGCTCACTGGCTTATGCATAATAAGTTTAACTTTGCACCATTGGACTGTATTTGGAGACATAGACAAATGTCCCAGGATGCAAAGCTAACTCGTATCATATACCCAAGCCTTTAGCTCAACTTGGAAATGGCCAATTTTTCTTCTCAGTCGAAACCCAGTTTGAACATGTTTCGAATTTTCAGTTCAAAATATGTCCAAACATTTCTTTTATTTTGATTCATTTGCTTCCTTGTTGTATTACTTTGCTTTTTCGATTTTTCATTTGTTCTGCTTTTGTAATTTAATCGTTGTTGTACGACAACGGTAACCAAGAAAGGGTTCAGTAAAATTCTGGAGAAATAAATCAAATTTGCAGGTGGTCATCGATCAGAATAAGTTGACCAAGTTATAAGTGAAAGGATGAATGTTTAGCATGGAGAAAATGCTCAATTGAAGAAGTTTGTTAGTTAACATGATGACAAAAACAAAATGTATTGTAATGTGAAATATAGGTTTGTAGAAACACCACAGTATTTATTTAAATCATGCTAGCTTTCGACTTGTTGACTCAAGTCGTCTTCAGAGCAATGAGACGACTTTAGATGACTTGAGTCAACAAGTCGAAAGCTCAGCATGATTTAAATAGATACTGTGGTGTTTCTAAAAACCTATATTTCACGTTCCTGCTGTCACCATGCAAACTGTCAAGGAATTAAAAATGTATTTTATCTCGTTGAACCAGGTTTAGCAATGGTTCAACCTTGATTGTTTCTTCTAAAACTTGGGATGAGCAACATTGCAACCTCTTTCTGCATAATTCTTGAAGTTTAAGTGCTTGAGAACATGATTTTGAAAGAGATTTTTATACCTAGTAAAAATCCTTGTCCAAAGACTACAGATAACAGTGTGTATTTCTAGGATAAGAAATTAGTGCTCCCCCACAAGCAGAATATATAGGAAACTTGTGCAATTTGGCGGGTAAACATTTCACCTTTACGAGTTTGATGCAAATAATACAACAAAAACCCCAACATTTACTGTGGTTATTTTCCAAGCAACGTCTGATACAAATTCAAAGTATTATATTTTACCGACGCGATTTCGAAAAACTGATCTTACATGACATGCTGCATTAAAATGGTCAAAAATAGCTGGTACTCATATTAAAAACTAAGGTAGTACGTTTCCATTTCGGCTCATTTGGGCAAGTACACCACTGACCTCTATATAACTGGACAGGGGGTCTCTGATACTTTAGTACAAAGTGAAGCCAAAAGATGGTGGGCATGGTGGTGAGTTTTGTACGTCAGTTTCAGTCCCCTACGCGGTTTTGCACGTCAGTTTTAGTTTCCTACGCGACTTTTCACTGTTTGCTCATTACGCCCAGTTGACACACAGGCAAATCAATTTAAAAAACAGAAATGAATATTTCAATTTGAAATATTTTTCAAAAATTATCAGAGCGAGTTACAGAGTATAATTTTCATGAAAATGAATGGCAAAACTAACAACAAATCTTGTAAAAGAGTCTCGAAAAATCACTTGAGGAAACTGTACGGTAAACGATCTCTTTTTACTGATTGTTTACCATTTTCAGACAACTTGGCACACTTGTAGGCCACATGGCATCTCTGAATCGTTTTAAATACTCAGTCATGAAAAATTCGTCGGGTATTATTTCTGTTAAACTGATTTTCCGTAGTTGTAAATGTTTCGAAGCTGAACCAAACAGTAAAAGTCATGTAAAGGACTGGAACTGACATGAAAGACCGCGCAGGGGCCTGAAACTGACATGCAAAATTGGCCTCCATGTCGGCCATGTTTGGCTTCACTTTTTCCTAGTCGATAGACTGTAGTTCATTCACATTTAGGTTAAATGTGAATTTATCGTTTCATATTACCCGGAGGATGGCTCTGAAATAGACTGAGTTCTCTTTCCATATATAGAGCTCACTACTTTTGTATTGCCTAGAGTATTTTCAATTGACCGGCGCCATCTTGATAAGTCATCCGAGTTTCGACGAGTAATAGCACATGAAAACATTTACAATTATTTTCCGATGGGAAACTTGTAAAAGACTTCCGAACTTAGTCAACTTTTCGGTTTACCGACGAATGTTTTTAGCTTTCAAAACGTAGTCAACTCACTAAGCTCGCTTTTCTCTCGAGTTTGCTCCCGTTTCCTTTTTTCATCTCATGATAAACATCTTGCATATGGTTGGTTTAGGAGGGTTTATGACCGACCAAGATGTCGGACGTTTGAGGATATTTTTCAGATGTTTATCCACAGTTCAGTTATATAGAGGTCAGTGAATTACACCCGCAAAAACGTACAAATTGTTCCACACCTGCAGTCAAGTTGTTAGATGGTTGTTCCAACAGTCATTGTGATGCGTTCACAGTGATTGTCTCTTGTTGTTGTCGAATTGTTAACAAATTGTTGACAGTAATTGTAGACTCACTGCATGAGTTAAAAAAATTTACTCATTGTGTTGTATGAGTTAAATTAAAATTAGCATTGTTGAAAAAAATCAGTCACTTCAATGATGAAAGTTTTCAATCTTTTGAATTACCATAGGGCAGGAGCCAGACTAATTCGATCGCTAGAACACAGCGTTAAATTCCCAATGTCAGTTGTTCGACGCTTTTTCGCAACAAGACGCACTCGTGGCTAACCAAGCAGGGTTTATTTCATTATTGTACACTTAAAACTCATCACTTTTACCCTTTACCCTGTCGAAAAACTCGTCAGTCGAGTTGACCGGAAGACCCCAAATATTTCAAAATATTATACTCGACATATCTTTCCTTACCCAAGTATTTGCTAGTTTCTGCTTCTCAAGTGTTTTTGAAAATTCTGTGTTCCTCGATAACCCGATAGAGGCTCTGAGAACTACAACTAGTGACCCATATTTTTGAAATTTATAAGAGCCACGCGGGGGTTTATCCGGCATGCCTGGGAGTACGCGGAATCAACGCAGTAGACTACTTCCTTGAGGCAGTCTTGAACGACAGGTATATAGCCAAAAGTGTTAGGGAAGTGCTGAAACTTTGAACGTTATTTGCTTGCATAAAGCCGAACCATAGACGTAGGAAGCTCTACATAAACAAGTGGGGAGGGGCAAAAACTGCACTGATATGTCGCCATTGAATACCATATCTACCAGTCCAAAACGGGAAACATCGCATTGTTTTACGTTTTATAAATTGGTCATGCAACTTTTTGCCCTACAATAAGTAACTATCGATACGATTGTAGATCACAAATTTTAGAACGATTGCGTTAAACCACATCTTTGGGAGATCATGCATGTCAGCCGACATAACATTATAAGAGTATATGCAGAAGACTGCCACAAAAAAATATCAGCCAATGAAAAATATACGCATAAGCAACGAATAAAAAACGCGGGAGGACTGCAGAAAATTTATCAGGATTGTTTACTGAGCCAGATAGAATTGGCGCAAAATGGTCTTAAACGTATATCCAGCCAAAAAGTTGGGGCAAATACATATGTTCGCCCACCCACTTCCCACTCTCCTGCAAAAGGTCAAGGAACTGAATTCCCAAAAACTTAAGATTCAATAAATCAGACGTTTCGAGCGAAAGCACACTTCCCACTCTCCTGCAAAAGGTCAATGAATTGAACTCCCAAAAACTTAAGATTCAATAAATCTGACGTTTCGAGCGAAAGCCCTTCGTCGGAGTGCTGGATTTTAAGAATACCTCAATCGGTATTTCGATATTGTGATTCAAACACGTGGGGTTTTGCGGACCTGTAAAAAGGCTTTGACCAACTAGACCAGCCAGGGAAGTGTTTCTTAGCATCTCTGAAGTCGAACAACATCCCAAGTGGCTGGATCTGTGTATAGAAACACAAAACGATCGTTATGCGAATTTCTTTTATAAAATATGAACGAATTTAGGAGCTCCAATACAAACCAAGGTATTAGCCGGTCAGTACGATATCATGTTATAGTTTGACGAGAGTTTTATCAATTCTGGCGAAGAATGTAGAATGTAAAAAACTCAATTGGCACTATACCAGATAAATACAGAACTTTTGATTATGCTCTCGGCAATGACCTCCGTGTCGCAGTTGGCTGAGCATTGCACTAAATTCGCGACCTCGATAGTTCTACCAAAGCCAGATGGACCAGCGTTGCAGTTGTTGCTACAAGTCCCAGTTGGGTTTTAGAAAATGCTGACACTCTAAATTTTCCTTCATCAAAATTATGCAGTTAACTGCATGTATTCGAGTCTAATGCCATAACATTCGTTATAACTGAAATCATTTGATTTTAGTTGTATTTTAAGGTATTTTAACCTCTGTTCATGGGATGTCTTTCAATAGAAATCGGGTAATAGGAACCAATACACTTTCCTCGACTTTGATTACATTTACATCGATCTTGATTATACACTTGCCTCGAACTTAACCCTTTCATGACCGAGGATTTTACCCTTGACGAGTAAAATAGGTCGTTGAGGACACATACGGTCAGAATGGAGTTAATTCCACTTACCTCCACCTTGATTACACTTACTGAGCAACAATATTTGTTGCAACCTATGCAACAATAACCGTGATTTTACACTTTCAAGACCTAAAATAAATTTCTGAAAGAAAAGCATAAGCTACTCAGCTGCGAGGTTATGGAACAATCATCCAAACTCGATAAAAGAAGAAAAAGTTTCAATTAAAAAATTCCAAACAATTCTCTCGGGTAATATACCGATCTAATATACATTCTAATATACCATCTAATATCGGGTAATATACCGATCTAATATACCATCTATACGAACTAGTATATAAATGTAACCTTCGCTCACCATCTGAGTCTATGTAGCTCAATCGTTAGAGCATCTCAGTGGCGATCGAAAGGTTACGGGTTCGATTCCCGTCAGGGGCTCAGAAAGTTTTTCTGAGTAGACTAGCTTCAGCATGCGTATAACAAATGCCGATATAGTTGTGTAAAAGCTAACTGAAATTGCAAATTAGATTATATATTTGCAATACTAGCTTGTTTTGTATTTTTAATAACTCTAGATTCTTGTATACATTATAGTCTTAGGTTTAGTGAAATGGCCCCTTGAAAAGCAGAAACCCAAGTGCACTGAAAGACTACCTTCTTAAAATAATTTCAAATAAATAAATAAATAAAGTTACCTGGATCTTGATTAAACTTACTTCGACCTTGATTACACTTACCTCTACCTTGATTACAGTTACCTCGACCTTAATTACACTTATCTTGACCTTGATAATACTTACCTCGACCTTGATTACACTTACCTCGACCTTGATTACACTTACTTCAACCTTGGTTACACTTACCCCGACCTTTATCACACTTAGCTCCACCTTGATTACTTAGCTCCATCTTGATTACACTTAGCTTCACCTTGACTACATTTACAGCTCGACCTGCAGCCATTCCATTTAATTCCATTCTAGTGCCAATAGGAATACAAAATACAGTCTTAAACATTTGGGCGCAGTTGTTCAAAGGGCGATTAGCTTAACTCAGGATTAGTGAAAACCTTGAGGATAGAATGCTAAACGTTTTATCAACATAGAACGTTTAGCATTCTTTCCTGTATTAGCAGTACAGTATCATATAAACATTGGAAGGTTTTATCCTCAGAAGTTTTAACTAAGATTATCAAACAGAACATGTCCAGCAAAAGAGCTGATTAAATTTTAACCCAGGATTAGCGATAATCGTCCTTTGAACCGAACCTTGGTCCCTAATACTAAACCAAGAATGACTGCATGGAATTAGGGACAAATAGATGGGCATTTTTAGTCGTTAGGATTAAGAAAGTAGTACCCAACTTGACACAAGCTTTGCAAGGAAATAGAGGTTTCGCAAGAACGTTTTCTCGTCTCCAAAGGATGCACAATTCGAAATAAATGTAAAAGTAGAGTGATGGTGAACACTTAATCTAGCCAAACTGGCGTTTCAAGCAAAGGTCCTTTGTCGTAAGTCGTCACTTCAATGAAAGACCGTCGCTTAAAAAGTCCGCTTTACTCTACTAAATTTTCGGCAGTAGCTGCAGGAATTCAATTAAGGTTGTCCCTTGAAAATCTAAATATGAGCCCAAGAAGTATCATGGGAAAGGGCGATTTTTGCCTAATAGTGGTTGGATCAAAGATGTCCCATTCATAAGACATGAAATAGAAGGTTATCAAATTAACCTTTTCCTTACGTAGCTAATTCAAAAATCATCATTAAAAACGGGAAAGCACACGTGCTTTCTGTGATTCTTTTCGGGCTCATATCTTAGATTTCTAAGGGACAACCTTAACTGATTTAACTCCTTCCTCACTGTAGTGGTCCTCAGCGACCACTGGGGACTTAGAATTTTACTCTGGCTAACGCCAGACGATTTTACTCGTCAAGGGAAAAGTCCTCAGTAAGGAAAGGGTTAATCGTTTTGGCGAGTTTCTTCAAAAATTGAAAACCAGAAATGCAGATCTGTCAAATCTCCCGATATCGTCGGGAGTCTCCCGATTTGGAGAGTTATTTCCCGACCTTCCGATTCATATGTAAAATCTCCCGATATCAGGGTTTTCCAGACCCAACAATTGGCGTAGGTTTTACCAGGAAAAGATGGACTTACTGATTCACACAATGAATAGGTACCATGCAACTCTGAGCTCGTGCTGAACTGAATTGCTAATTAAGATGGGAGTTTTACATAAAAAATACGCCGAACATGAAATTATATGTTGGAGTTAATTACCGAGAACCGACGCTTTTAACCAAATACAGCTCCAGGGCCGCTGGCTCGTCGGCTGTATTTGGTTAAAAGAGGAGGCTGGAGGTAATTAACTGGTGTATTACATGATTGACAAGGTTTTCTCACAAGGGTATTCTTAAATCTTTCTTTTTGCCGAAATAACTGTTTCGTGTACTTTTCTAATGAATCTTGGGAATGGAGAAAAGTAGATGATATGTGAAATATTAAGAAACGAAAAGAAAAGAGATGATAAACCCAAAAGGAAATAAAGTAAATGGTTTGAATCTGGGAGAATCATGACATGTTTGTGACTCTGAAGTGACCTTTTGACTCTGAAGATGATCAATCACTTCTACCAACAGCCTTTCTCAAGACTACACTAACCTGGACGATCAACTTCCAGAACCATGTCAAACTCAAAAGGAGTTAACGTTTCATCGAATATGTATGTTTTTATACATGTAATTTGGTTTTTGATTTGGTCGTTGATGTTTTAAAGAGCAGTTTAGTCGTCGAGATTCGAGCAAGGTGTTGGCAAAATGAACAGCGGCAAAGATGACAACTTGCAGGAAAGTTTGTTGCCCAGTTTTGATCTGATTCGGAGCGTTGTGGAAAGTGAGAAGGCTGACTTCGGTGAGAAAGAATGTACCAGTACAACTACTACTGGGCTTGGTGAAGAATCGGAAATGAGAAGGTCGATGTGTACGAGGTTACTGGTGAACAATTGGAGAAGAGAAAAGAAAGCAGAATCCCGCAGAACACTAAACATAATATAACATGGGCATTTGGCGTGTGGAGAGACTGAGCGGAAGGGAGGAATATTAATTTCTGATATTTTGAAAATTACAAACGTCCAACTTAATTGTTGGTTGGCAAAGTTGTTTCTGAAGTTCACAAGATAGGAGATAATGGAGAATCCTACCCGCCAGCTACGCTATATAAATTATGTTGTGGTCTACTGTGATATCTGAGAAATAATGGCCGACCAGCACTCGGTACATTCGAAGACTCGTATTTCAGACATTTTCAGAGTTTGATAGATGCAAAAGTGAAACGGCTAACGGGATTGGGTGATGGGTGATGGTGCGAACATGAAGCAAGCAGCAGCTTTTTCAGGGGATCAGAAAGAAGAAACTCTGGAATTTAAATCTACTTACCACTCAGCAAGTGTGCTGTTGAGGACGATGTTAATTCTAATAGGAAAGAATTTTGGACTTAGAAGGGGCAAAGAACATCGTACGTTAAAATTCATTCAATTAACATTGGAGCCAACATGTGAGAACGAACCGGAGAAACTTGTGTACGGGTCATTGGGAGAGAAGAACAATTTGTGAGGGCTGAAACGTCGTGCCGAAAAACGAAAACGTATCGAGCATTACGCGAATGGAGATTATCCTGCATGGTGCTTGGTTCGTCTGTATAAGAAGTATGTGGAAAAGTGCTGCCCAGAAGCTATAGCAAAGGATGTGTTTTACTTAAGTCTTCGGCGGAAATACACGGATTCAGATGAAGGTAATAAATGCTTATTTAATTTGACTAAATTTTTAATAATCCACAGGATATTATTTCAATGACATTTTCTATTATTTTTTAGTTTGGTTCACGTCAAATCCAGTAGGCTACAATACGCTAGGTGAGACAGAAAAGAAGCCCTGCCGAGATGCTGGAATAGAAGGTAATTACACAAATCACAGCCTCAGAGCAAGAACAGCATCTGGCCTCGCTAAAGGAATTCCAAATAAGTTTATTATGCAAAGAACAGGGCCCAGAGATATTAAATCTTTGCAGCTATAGAACAGAACCATTATTGAAAACAAAGTACAAATGTCGAAAGCGTTTGATCGGATTCAGTTTGATAATAAGGTTTCTTTAAAAAGCGCAAGTATGTCAAACAAGGAGGGTAGTGAGGTTAAAGATGGCAACAAAATTAACTATGACGATTAAAGTGTGCTGAAAAGTAAGGTCTATTTCAACAGTTGTTCATTTCAGTTTTTCGTTACGAAGGAGTTTAATGCATAGGTGTTTACTTCTCTGATGCAATTGGGTCAGTGTAATTTGCTGGTTTAAGAATCATCCTCAGGGTAATATGAAACGATAAATTCACATTTAACATACACTTGAATTCAATTTCTCATTACGCATTCACGTGCTGTATTCAGATACCAGGCTCAGTCCCAGGCTGTATCCAGATAAAACCCTGGAATAGCAGGCTGCATCTGAATTTCAGCCGGTGAATACGTAATGAGGAATTGAATTGAATTCATCAGCATCGCTCTTCCCTGCTGAATATCAAATTATCCCTCCCCTAGCTTTTTTAGACACTTGCCAATCGAACCTTTGGCTATGAATAACGAAGAAAACCGCGTCCATCATGTAATAAATAAAATTGTCATCCTAATTAGCGTGAAGCGTCGTTATTTAAAAAACACAGATGGATCGGTCGATAACGGTTGAAATGCGATCCTCAAGCATTTTGAAGCTGTTTAAAACACTCACACCACATGTTTTACCAAGTCGAAGAAATTCTCGAACTGCGACGCTGGAATTTGTAATGTAATTCATAAAGCACTGTTTGAAATCCTTTCACCGCCACGGGGGACTTATTATTTTACTGTGGCTAACGCCAGATTATTTCACTTGTGAAAGCAAGAAATCTGGCCGTGTCAAACACTACTTATTGCGAAAGTATTATGCGTAATTTGCAAAGCTGAAATACGTAAATACTGAGATCTCATATTACGGAAAATTACCCTAATGACCCTTGAGTTTCAATAAAGCGGATCAAATATTCATACCACCGTAATTGCTCAACTTGACAAAACAGTGAACCTATCCGTGCAAACCACAGATCCAACTTTTTACAACTAAGCGGCTGGGGAAGATGGTTGATCGCACGTTTCATCCCGTCGATTACGTTGTGTTTGGCCTTATGCTGATGATCTCAGCTGCCATTGGAATTTACCACGGTTGTACTGGAGGCAAACAACGTACAACTAGCGAATACCTACTAGGTAACAGAAGCATGAAAACCATCCCCGTAGCCATTTCCCTGTTGGCTTCATACTTGTCTGCCATTACGCTTCTTGGCGTACCAAGCGAGATATTCACTTACGGAGCACAGTACACCGTACTCCTCCTCTCTTACTTTGGCTTGACAGCAACGGCTGCCATAATCTTCGCGCCAATTTTCCATCGATTGCATTTGACGAGTGCACACGAAGTAAGTATGTTTTTATAGTGTCATCTACCTTCCTGTTTACACGTCGTTCGCTATAATCTTAACCACGATCAATGATAAAATCGATTGTGCTATGTAATATGCTTTATCAATTGTGTATGACTATCCGCTGGCGTTTCATCGATTTCGCACTTCTTCGAGCGGTCGAACGGTCGAACGGTCGAACGGTCGAACGGAGCGGCAAGAAAAGAAGAACCTACTGTATTGTTAAATTATTGATCCGTCCGCTGGCTAATGTGTAATTTTCCCAAGCGTTATCTTATGAGAAAGTCTCAATATTGTCAAGATCAGTGTTAGTTGGTCACATTCCGGTGTGAACTTTCAATTATAGATTACCGTTATTTGTACGGAAAACTCAAGGCATCAACAACGGGATCGAACAGATCAAAACAATGGGATCCTTGGGATTGATTGAAATTACGTTTTCAGTATATACCTCACAAACGTCCGTAAAAATTCAATATTGTTGCTTTGCGAATCAGTGGAAAGCCAAATATTTCGTGACAAATCATATTGTTTATATTTTTGAGTTGCCGCTTTGGGCTGTCTTTTGTCGAAATTTTGACGGAAGTGAAAAACGATCCTTGGTTTTGCCATTTAATTTTCAAGTCACTCTCCATGAAAAATGTGATACGATTGAGATCTAACTCATTCAGTCACCGACATTTTACGGAGAAATCACGGATATTTTCAATGAAAATCATTTCCTCGATCTTAGGTGAATCGCTTGTTTTGACCTTCAAACCAAATTTGTTAAGAGTTTTGATTTAATATATTTTTAGCACCTTCAATCACAGAATGTTTTACTGTGAACAGGAGATTGTTTGGGAAGCAAACATGGTGATTTGATCTTCTTTGCAACTGTTGTTTGTCGTAATTTGTCATTGGAACAGAAAAAATAAAGTTTAGTAGGTCAAAAAACAAAGTGTTACTGTTAATCTAATAATTCATGTACACCAGCACGCAATGAGGAAGCGAGGCGTGCTTCTCGCCGCTGAGCAAACAGGTCAGTCGTTAACCACCTGTAGTGGCTTGCAAAAGTGACATTTACTGTCACGAAAGAAAGTTCATTCGAAGGAACGCAATGGGGAGCGTTGAAAAATGTTGATGGATCAAGATTCTCACTGAACAACTGTAGACAGAACTAAATTTTGAGTAAAACGTAAAGCAAAACAGATTTTATAACCTGCGTAACGAGATTCAAATTATGCACCTTGATTCGTTCCAATTTTGAGATCTCAATATAAAGAGCTCTCAAAGCGGATCAACACAATATTACCTTTAAACTTCTATTAGCATATTAGCCATGGATACGTTACCTTAATTTATTCCAACATTATTGACAAGAAATAAAATTTATAATAAGAAAACAATGCTTACATTTCATGTTTTTGATCGCCATATTTGCCGCAAAAAGCGAAATTAGCCAACCGCGATACTTTGCGGTCGTTGTGCACTCACTGTGTTTAAAGTCTAGTTTCCATACAGTAACCGGCGGCTAGGTCGGCTACAATTTTCTGGTCAACGGAAACAGAATTTTCCCAGACAAGACGAAGACGTTTAGACAACCTGTCATGACACGAGATGGAAATGAATAAATATTAGCCCGTGATGTTAGATGAAAGGATTTATATAATAATTATAATAACAATAACAACAATAATAATAATAATAATAATAATCATAATAATAATAATAATGGCGCGGTATATCCATTGGCAACCGTGTGGTAAATGTGGATTGGAAAGAGCTAATAACTGGTATGAACCGAAGCCGGAGGGAGTGATGGAAAGTGAAAACTTCAAGATATTATGGGATTTCACAGTCCAGTGTGATCGGAAAATAGAGGCAAGAAGACCAGACATTGTCTTTATTGATAAGAAGGAGAAAGAGGTGATCATAATTGATGTTGCCATCCCAGGTGATGACAGGGTGAAAGATAAGGAGCTTGAGATGTTAGAGAAATACCAACTGTTGAAAGATGAAATTGCAAAAGTCTGGCACATACGAAAAGTAATAGTAGTGCCTGTTGTTATTGGCTCACTTGGAGCCATATCAGTCAACTTTAAGGGGTGCATGAAGCGAATCGGCGTAAACGTGAACTTGAAAGTTATCCAGAAAACAGCATTTCTAGGGACAGCAAAGATACTAAGGAAAGTACTGTCCATGTAAGCAGAAAGAAAAAGAGACTTGGGACCCATGGTGACTTGTTGTAACCCGCTCCCAAGGACTATAAAACAGGCCGAAGATCGTACCTGAGGCTACAAGGAATGGACATCATGATAATAATAATAATAATAATAATAATAATAATAATAATAATAATAATAATAATA
>JBAHVQ010172619.1:0-18250 GCA_036872915.1 Nanipora kamurai
CTGCTTGGTATTGAGCCCTCTTTGCATTTCGTAAACCAAAACGTTCACGTATATATATATATATATATATATATATAAATGAATCTATAAATTTTACGGGTTATAAGATGCGATCATACGATAGGAAGTTAAAATAAATACATCAGATTTACTGAAACATTTAAGTGGCTAACGTTTTTAAGAAGATGTCCTTTGCAATTTAACCCTTTCTTGGCCACGGTGACCATATTGCAACTTATTAATTTTACTCCAGCCAGATGATTATACTCGTCAAGGGGAAACCTCCTGCAAGCCGAAACAATAAAAGGTTATCAGCTATATCCCTTAACCCTTTTTTGGCACAGTTGCCATATGGCAATTTATTAATTTTGCTCTAGCTAACGCCAGACGATTTTACTCGTCCAGTGAAAACCTCCTGAAAGCCCAAACAATAAAGGGTTAAGAAGAAATATAACGTAATCAGATCGATTTGCCTCCACAGCAAACCTTAATAATAAACATGATAAGATAGCCGCTGTTTCAGTCGGGAGACAAAATACAAAACAATTTATTGTGCACTATTTACGGCAACAATAAACTATAAAATATAGGTAAGCACAAGAACAATTTACATTATTAATCGAATGGTACGCAGACGTCAAAGTAGGTGAAGGTTTCGATTTAACCACTACAACATTGTATAATAAAAGGGAGAAAAATATTTTTAAACTAAAAAATAACCAGTCTGTTCAAGCGTTCGCCCCCAGTTTCAGGGAAGGGTAGTTAACATGTCTTTAAATGTATCACATATGATCACCTTTGTACAGTCACGTGGGATTTTCAGACGGTGCAAAATTCCCAGTTTAACATGGGCTCAGTTTCCAAAGGTTCGCGATCGAACTGGAAGGCCAACGGCTGGAAACCGAGCATAAGTTTAACAGAGTTTAACACTACATCATAGATGCAATTTTCCTATTCAAATTTCTTTTTGCATTACTGCGTAATGGAAAAGGAAATTTTAAGGGAAAAACTTCTAAAACAAAAACTTGAACTGACCTGCTGCAAGCCGAAAAAAACCCCTTAAAATTAACGGGGAAATTGGTACGAGAAACATTCAATTGACCTCTTTAGTGTCGCGTCTAAATTGCCGATTACAAACTACGTGATGTTTTTATTCTTTATTATGTTAATGATTAGGCTTTAATACGTATCTGAATATCATTTTTTTGTTCTTTGTTCTCTGGAATGTTCTTTGGTTCTTGGTGTCCGATATATCGGACACTGGGCTTTAAAGGGTTAAATTTCAAAAGAATAATTCTCCTGAGCAACATCATCACGTGATCTTAAATGTGTAAACGGACATCGAAGACAAGTAACAGTTGACCAATGGTCACAAGTGAAAGATTTAACATGGCAAGGGAAGTTTAGCGGCCACGTGAACAGCTGTAGATTCTGAGAGGCCATTCAAGCTTTCACGAGCCATGTTAAAAATCCTTTATCACACGTCTGAACATTGATTAACCATCATATCTCATGATCCACCCAAAATGGAATAGACTTTGTTTTTACTTACGTAAAGAAAACGTTGTTCGTTAGAAATTAAGACATGCGCTCACTAGCATGCGATAAATGATTATCACACTCTTTTCAAAAGAAAGCTGTGCGATAAGTAGTAATCACATTGTTTTGCAAGGTTATCACACTCCTGAATACTAATGAGTTGAATATAAGGATTTAACCCTTCTGTTGAAACAATGAGTTGTGAGTGCGTCAGGAGATAAAGAGGTATATTCAATGCAAAACTACAGATTGTAAAACATTAGTCTATATGTAATTATCTATGTACCTACCTTTTCCAAAGCACATATGCTAATAACAGTTCTATATTTCTTTTCATTGTAATCGTGACCAAATAAAATGTTTTCTTTTAGAGTGCCGGAAAAAAGCCATGGTTCTTGAGAAACGTAACCTATGCTGCCATTCACACGTATTTTACCACTGGTCAGGGGAAGTTCTTTAAGTAAGGCCATCAGCAGCGAAGACTAAAAAAGCAGAAAATTGAAAAAATATTCAATTTTTCTAAAAGGATGAAGGGTCTGTATGTAATGATCTCTTATCATTGATTGTGGTCAATGATTAAAGCGTAGTGATCTCCGCAAACTGGCGTTTGTTGAGATGGTTGAAGGGTTGCTGACTGCCAAAAACATTAACAAGTAACTCAGAAAATTAAAAGGTTGGTAGACTGCCGAATATATGTAGAAGAATTCTGACGTTTCGAGCAAAGTCCCTTCAGAAAACATTTCACTCTCTGAAGAAGGGCCCTTGTTCGAAATGTGAGAAATTTTCTGCACATGTGCGGCAGTCTGCCAACCTTTTAACTTTCTGCGCTGTTCTACACACTGCCTACGCAGCATCCGAACTAGCGCAAATTGCTCTTTTCCACAAACCGCGGGTTTTCCAAGCAAAATATTGCCAGTGCGTGCTTACCTTAAGCTTCTCCTAACAAACTCTTAAACACTTGTCAATATCTTGAAGGTACATTGAGAATTGATGGTTTGCAACGAATCCCATGAGATTCAAATAACAATGAAACGGCGGCCATGTTGATGTCACATACAATACAAGTTAATGAGATTCTTTTGCTCAAATTCCACCAACATGGCCGCCACGAATTCACGTGCAAACCATCAACATTTTCGCAACAAACATGTGCATGCTTCTTACCTTTCCACTGCCAACGCTACCAATGACCATAAGTAATTCTCCCTAGTTAAAATAACATTAAGCTAAATATCTGATGCAAAAAGTATGCAAAGCTGGTACTAGAAATTAGTTACCAAATTAAAAATGGAACTATGCAGTGACGATACAGGTATCAAAATATATCGATTCGGATATACTTTGGATTTATCAATAACGATAAACCCATAATATCGTACATTGTATAAATCCTGATTCTGCTGCTTGACCATTTTGCACAGACTAGACTGACCTAGGGCTTATAAATTACGTTTGTATAACGCACAGTCTGCGAGGAGGATAAAGGTCTGATTACACTGGAAATTTTAGGTGCGATTTTTCTCATCCTGATGCATGAGATCACATGAATTCACTCACAAAAGTATTGGATCATTTGTAAAAAGCTATTTGTTCAGTACTCTCGCTTGTAAGTCCATTCAAGAACATGGGTCAGGATGGGAAAGGTCTCTGCAAAAATCGCCATTGTAAACAGGCCTTTAGAAAGTACCAGGTGAATTTGTTGGATTCTGATAGATTCGCACCGTAATGTTTTGAGTAAGAAAAAGTTTTTTCATAATTCCCAGACTATTTCATTCATTAAAGTAAACGTTATTACCTTGACCTGAGAGTGTCATCAAGTGAATAATAAACAATTTTTGTATTAATCCTGACAGAAACTCCAACACTATCTCCAATCCTAACTCTAACCCTGAATCTTAACTATAATATATTTTCAGTGGTCGTCTTAAACGCAAATCCATGCAACAACTGAAATAAAAAACTATTGCAGATAGTGATTGAGGCAGTGGTTTTTGGTTGTGCAACTGAACCCGTTGTACTGTATCACGTGAAATTTACAAAAAATTGTTTGTGATTTTAGAAGTCTGGTTACTAAGCTTTCAGCCATTTTCAAGAAAATTGCGCGATCTTTAAAGAAATCTCGTAACATTATTTATCTCCAAATGTAGCGACCACATTGTTCACGGCTAGCAAACCAACATTATACAACCTTCAGCAGTAATTAAGTAACAATTAAACCCGTTGTTAAAGGACTGATTTGTTAGCTATATTATGCATTTACTTATATATACCTGTATCCATTCGCTTATTCTTCACTATTTATTTACTTCGCTTAGTCGCTCAGTCGGTCGGTCGTACAGTCGGTCAGTCGGTCGTTCAGCCGGTCGTTCAGCCAGCCAAGCAGCCAGCCCGTCGGTCGGTCAGTGACTAGTAATTGAAGAGTCATTCAATCTGTTGTCTACCCTGAATCAAGTTTAAAATTTGCCGGCTAACCAGTAAAACGAAGCTTACAAAAACATACATTTAACACACTACCGGCGAAAAAATAACAGGACCAAGGGTAGACTTACTGGCCAAACGTCGAAGTTTATATTAGTTAAGGTCTTTTCTTTACTGTCCTAAAGTACAAGGAAATTGGAGTTATACAACGAATCTCAATTGTAACATTCATCATTCATATACTCAGTTTTTTGGTTACCTAAAACAGCTAAAAGATAACTGAAGTAACTACGAGACTACGACAAACAATTTTTCTTAATGCTGCCTGGGTAAAGTTCTCCTTGCCTAAGTCAGTCATTTTCTTGATGACTTTACTTGTTCAAGGGAAATACTTACTTGTTCATGATAGTCAATGATAGTTTCAGAACTCAAAACTATATCAATTATCACCATTTATCATTAGTGAGTGGTCATACGGCAAAATCTATCAATTTAAACATGCTAAATGGGGATGATAGTCCATGGTAGTCGATGATAGTGAATGATAGTAGGGACCGATCATCAATCATCATGAACCATCATGGATTATTATGAGCCGTTTGACCAGGGCTTTATAATCTTTGGTCAAATGGCATATGATAGTCTATGACAGTTGAAAGTCTCGCTCCTGTTTCACCAACAACTATTATGCATTATCATCGACTATCATCAGCTTTAAACATGTTCAAATTTTCCATGATAGTCGATCCCGTTTGACCTCTAGGTGGTGATAGCTGATGACAGTTGATAATACTTTGGCGTAAAATAAGTTCTTAAACTATCATCGACTATCATGCGTCATTTGACCAAGGCTTTTACGTAAATTTCATGTCATTTCACATTTTTGGGTAACATATGGAATTAGATCATTTTGTCAGTTAAAATTTTCATTTACATGTGAAATTTTCCATTCACATGTGAAATCGCATTGTTGAGACTTTCATGAAACATTGGAACATATTTCTTAATGAAAGTTCTGATTTTTATGTGAAATTTTTATAATAATAATAGGAAAAAATCACGGTCTTTTGGCAATATTTGGAATAGTAAATTAATTTTTTGACTGGTTTTCGAGGCTTTAAAGTATAAAAACTCCTCTAGAAGCTGCTTCTTGATCCTCATTGATCAAAAACAAGGGAATTTTCCTCTGATCATTCGAATGCGACTGCCAGCACGACATATATTTTTTCAGCATAGTAGTAATAATTCACCTTATTCCATGATGCGTTCAAGTTTTCCACAATAAGTGGTTGAGCTACATTGAAGCATTCACGAACCAACTTTTCTTCTCCTTGCTCCATTTCCAAAAACGTCTGCAAAGCACAAATTGACAAATTCACAATTAAACAATCAAAACTAAAGATTTTATAGTGTCATGAAATAATGCGAGTAACCCCTCACGTATGAAATGGTTATGGGCTGATAATGACAGGCAAAAATGCCTCTCTGTCCTCCATTTGACTTGACTTTTGGATTAAGTGATGTCTTCGTTCCGATATAAATAAATTCAGTAGGCCGGCCACGAACTGTACGAAGTTGTAACCAACTATGAACTGTATTTCCAAAATTTTGTGGCAGAAATATGAAGGAATTTGTGCTGAAGTATTGTTTTTGTGTTCCCTTAGCTATTATTATCGTGTACTGTTCGGAAATAGGGGCTTGTACCGTTTACAGCTTCTTGGTCAAAGCCTACAGTCGAACTAGTAACGGGACTCCCTTGGGACTCGGGACTAGGATTCCTTTCCTGCGAGGCTTTTGCTCTTGAAAGGTGTCTTTTACTTACTAATTTATGTTCTAATTTTTACGGGAATGCAACTTTTCACCCTCAAACCGTATTTTCTACCACATTTGTTGCTCTTGAGAAATTATATCATATAGGATTAGATGCAACCTTTAATTAATATGTTTCTGACAGCTTTCTTCTGTTTAACAGACTAGCATCGATTTTGCTGACAAACTTACTTGTACTCTCTTCATTGACACCAACGCTGTCTGTAGGTAGATAAAACCTGTCGGAAGTATATACGTTAAAAGGAACACGGCTTCTGAAACTGCTCCAATGACTGTGAAAACCTTGCTTGGTTCAAGCGTATGACCAGTCACTGCATAGCATATGAACATTGCCATGCTTACAAGGGGAGTTCCAAATATGAACAATGCTCCATTTAATGCACGAAATCTTGCCGCTTTTTCAATTTCACACGTTTCTCTTCTGCGAAGAAGAATATGAAAGAATATTACACAGAATTAACTAAGTTAACATCACACGAGCCACAGAAAGGTCTTAAACGACATAGTTAATTAAAAGGGTTGGGAAACTGGCCCTTCGTCGGAGTGAAAGGAGAAACTGACGTTTCGAGCAAAGGACTGCCGAAGGGCCTTCGCTCGAAACGTCAGTTTCTTCATTCTTAATTTCTAGCAGTTTCCCAACCCTTTTGATTATCTACAAGCTGTTCAATACTGTCGACGCAGTACTCTATTTTTAAACCATTGCTCAAACAACATATATATTTAGATTTAAAACTTATCACCACAAATATAACCTCATGAGGAGGGATACCACATGTAAAGACTGAGCCAAAATTTCTGCGTGTTTGGTACCAACTACAAAGCTAGGGTCAACTGTACAAAAACACGTGATCTTAGTTTTCTTGAAGTACCATTAGAGAATACTATTTTTGTACCCTACATAAATTTCAGGAATTTGACATTTTGATATGTAAAGAAACATTTTTATCAGTAAGACTGGAAAATCTCATGTCTAAAAATATGAGAGTTAGGTGAAGTGTTCTTGCTAGTTGAAAAGGCTTCAGTTCGAAACCTTTAAAAATTAAACGAAAAAAACTTTTCGGACTTTAGACTTTCGGGCCCCAAGGCGGGCACGACCTACGCGCGCCTTCACGTCAGCCATCGAACGTTTTCACCTTGCTACGGCACTAATTATTTAGCAACTCGATATCAAAATAAATTGTGGGGATATTAATTTTGACATGATCCATATTCACGTTATTAACTTTCCATACAACATATATGTATATGTGTGTGTTTGAGAGTGTGGGTGGATTGTTAAATGAAACGGTTGATGGTTCGAGGAATGAACAAACAGATAAAGGAGTAAATGAATAACTGATTGAATGATTGAGATAATACGACTGATAAATTGCAGTAGACATACCAATATATTCTACATGAAATTTCTTCATACACATCGAGCAAACCATTTTGGTCTCTCCTAACAGAATTTAAGCATCCTCAACACAGACATCTCCACAAGAAATCTTTGTATTTGTCTGTCCTGGTTCTTCTGTATAGGTCCAGGATTTTTTTCAATATCCCAACATAGACCTCTGACCAAACGTTTCATCTGAATTTGGGTTATAAGTAAAAGTACAACAAGAATGTTTCCTTCTTAACCGTAATGAATTTCCGTTTCATTTAGCTTAATTAAACATGCTTCTGCAGTTTGTTTATACCGAAATACCTTATTGCCTGATTTTTGTTAGTATCGTCGTTAACTCTCACGCTCTTGCTGTTTAAAAGTATGCACGAAACTCAAAAAAGTACCCATAAGTAGGAGGACGTGGACGTGCAGATGTTTTCCTGTGAGAGTGTGCAGTTGCGTGGACGTGCTGAAATACAGGAGTGAAAATGTGCAACAATTACAAAGTTGTGCAGATGCGCTGATGCTCGCAAATGGCCCGGTGCGGGTGGGTGAAGTGGTGAATGAATGGTTGGATGGGTGGATTAAATGGATAGATGGGTGATTAGTAGATGAGTGGGTTGGTGAATAGATGGATCGTTAGTAGATGAGTTGGTTGGTGAATCGATGGATGCGTCGGTGGGTGTGTGAGCAAGTGGATGGATAAATGAATATTTGGATGGGTGGATGGGTGAGTGTGTGTATGTCTAGTGGAAGTTTACTTATATAGACTTTTGACTGTATGTAAGGGATGTAAATAAAACTTATTATCCCCCGTTGCCCATGCAAGAAAGGATAGCATACTGATATATGGCTCCCTTACTTTCTGGCTTCACTGACAAGCTGAGCAAAAGAGTTTTCCCACGTGTACATTTTGATAACTCTCATCCCGCAGATTACTTCATTCATTACTTTCATTCTTTGATCTGTAAGTAGAACACTTCTCCCTCTACATAACAAGAAATAATAAATTTAGGAAGTCTCAGCTACATTCTGTGAAAGTGTTGCTGTTTCCTGCTGTCAAAGTTTGGGTAAGTCTTTGATACCTAGAAAAACTCTGAGCTCCAGATGGGACTCAAAGACTCATGAATGCAAGCCAGACGCTCAAACCAATGAGGCTCTAGAATTCAGATCGCAGAACAAGGTCACCGATGGTATTTAAGCCTGAAAAGCAATAGCACTTCAAGAAAAATATAATTTTGATCGACAAGACCGTTTTATTATCATTCTAACATATCCAAGTTTAATTGCAGTAAGAAAACATTATAAATGTAGTGTACTCAGACTACACTTTTGATACAGTCGACATGTGAACGTTCGTCAAACTGTTATTCTCAGTAAAACGATTTCTAAGACAAAAACGAGAATCAAACACGCAACCTTCTGATGACCGATGACAAGCTCCAACCACTGAGTGTTATTGTGGCAGCAGACTAGGCAGTATGACGAACCTGTACCTTAGCTCACCATCTAAGTCTTGGTAGTTCAATGATTCAGTCAAACGGTTGCGGGTTCGATTCTAGAAAGGTACTTCGAAATCGTTTTTCTGAGCATAAGAGCTTGACAAATGTTCACAGGTCATGCGTAGTATCACCATACTCCCACATGTACTCATTTGTGCTTTTAGGAAGAGGTGGGAAAAACTTAAACGGAAAGAGGACAAGCAGGTTTTTGCTTAGTAGATTAAATTGCTGATAATGATGATGTAAAAGTCGAAGAATCGCAGTTCTAAGTGAAGCAAAAATCGCTATTGTGAACGAGCCTTATAACTCGTGAAAAGTTAAGAGTTTGAGAAACTAAAAGCAAAAAAAAAAAAAAAACACCAGCGTTTCGAGAGAAGGCCCTTGGTCGGAGAGTGGTCTTCCATCGATGGCGACAGATTTCCAGTTATCATTATGAAAACTCTTTTCAATACAAACATCTGCCTTTGGCGGGGAAAATTGTCTAGGTTTGGCCAGGGTAAAATAATCTGGGAATGAAAAAAGCTATTCTTTATGTTTTAATGCTTATATCATTTTCAGCAAAAATGTACAATGAATATTTGAAGGATAATGGCAATACATTTTGACATTACTTTTTCTTCGAACGTTCTTCGACTGGTTAAGAGAAACTGCATTTACTCTCCTAAAACGTTTGTGGCTGAGAGATAAATTGCACTCTACAAGATTCTGGTGTCCATGGGCCGTGTAAAATTTTCTGGAGTTGGGGATGGCAATTTCTTTGCATGATCCTCATTTTCTTTTTGAGTTATTTCAACAATGTTATAAAGAACCACGCTGTAACCCAAATTAAAATCAGGGAAAAAGTGGAGGACAATTACCCCCTTCTCCACTCAGCTTCGGAGATCCTGTTCTCATGTCCTGCCGTTTTGAAATTTGATGAAAGATCGCAACGTGACGTCACAACTAGATGAGATGCTTGTTTACGCTAAGTTCCTTTGAGTGAGATCTCAAAAAAAAAAATCACCATTCTTTTGCATTATTTTGACTATCATCTGGACATTCGAAAACAGAGCATACAAATAGAGTGCCACAGAAAACGAATGAGTTTGTTAGCGTGAACAGGAAAGATAACTGTTTTTTGTATGAAAATAGGACGATCGAGATGAAAATTGACGTTTCGCGACAATGCCTGACAGCAGCTCCAAGAAATCAAGAAACTGAAATAAATTAATCAACTCCTTTAGAACCTTGAGTGTTACAAACAAACAAGCAAACCAACAAAGGACATTAATAAGTACTTCCTCGAGGGGTTAAATTGCTCTATTTTACGTTTAAAATTTTAACATTTTTCTCGGAACATGCCCTTGAATCCCTCTCGTAGTCTGCCTTCGGAGTGTAGTCACACAAGATTTGTTGGCGCCCTGCCACCCCAAAATAAAAAGTCCTCAGTCCGCTATTGATTACATGGTGGAGTTTCCTCGTTGGTTTATAAAAAATGGTTGTAACCTGCCTCATTTGAGATCGGTTTTACTTTACTCGACTGCTAGGCCTTAGACATAGGAAGTTTCTATTCATACTTTCTCGCACATCCAAAGAGTACGTACCTTGATTTTGCATAAACTTTGCCAATCACTGTTTGAAGGGGTCCTATACATGCGAGAACAATCATTCCAGGTAGAAATGAGAGACCAATTTCCCTCCAGCAGAGATAGCTGGCAGCTCCTAGTACAAACGGTGCAATGATTATCTCGAGTGTAAGGTACGTTGCCTGGTTAAAAAAACCAAAGGAGTTCAACAGAAACTTTTGGTAATATGTTGCATGATAACAAAAACAGACAATAAATCGTTGTAATGTTTATTAAAATTGTCTAATTGTCCTCAAAAGGTTAGTAGGGTCCTTAAGTGGAGTTTCCATATAGTCACAGTTTAGATCACCGATTAGTCGCTAATTCGGCAAAAATGTGATTACAATTTCCAATCAATCTTATATTCCTTCTTATGGTTCAATGAACTGAATTTTATCCTGAATTTCATTGTTATATCTCAGACTTGCGAATATGTCATTTGTTAATTAGCTAATCAGCATAGCGCATTTGATCACGCGTTTAAAATTGATACTCCTGTGAAACACCCCAAAACTCGCAAAGTGTTATCTAGATTGCATATAATATATTAATTAACGATTCAGTTGCTATCCGGTCATTAATCTGCTATGATCACTGCCAGCCGACAATTTGAAAAAATCTAAGGCACATCATAATCCAAAAATAAACATCTTGTAAATAACACTATGAGCTTAACTAGCTTCGCCAGATCAACATCTTCGTCATTTGATCTGACGAAGGCTTTGTAATAAAGTTGAAATATTATCACCATAGTTTTATATTGTCATAGAATCTGCTATGTGTAACAAAACGGCACAGAGGCGTAATGGGCTTAAACTCTAGCTGCTTTCCCTTATAAACTCATTTCCAGCAATGTTGACAAAGACAAGTGTATTTTGTCTCTCGCCTTCTGATCGGAACATTAAAATTCTTAATATGAACGAGACTCAATACTTATCAAGAATGTACCCTGCCCATTGTCAACAAGAATTTAATTCACAAAAATGAGATGGAAAACACAAACGAAAATCAAAACCGTGTCGTATCTTTGAATGTCATAAAGGCACGCTCAATTTTCTCGTCGAATTTTCTCGGCTTAGAAAACATTAATTTTCAAACATTCGTAGTGAACTAACGTGTTGACGGGTTTATTTTTGAAGCCATTAAAAAAATCGTAGTTTTATCGGGTCTAAAATTCTCGGCTGTCGCCTCGTGTTTAATCTCCGACAAAACAAAACTACTCATTTTTTTAAATATTACTAAAACCACTCGGGCTACGCCTTCGTAGTTTGAACCTAATAAAACAGTCCTTCTCGTTTATAAACAGTACTGGAAATACGACAATAGTGGTCCTTGTCCCATGATTGTTCAGTTTTAAAAGTTGAATTTAACCCAATTAAATTCGTGTTCGATTGAGATGTCATATGAACAAGTTCTTTTTCATGTGTCATCATGAGAACACAAAAAATTCGAAAGCAATAGAAACACAACCTTTCGGCCTCGTGTTCTCATCATGTTCTCTCGTGTTTGGACTCCCTGATAAAACACTTAAACTAGTTGTTCATATATTACTTGAAACTGCGAATTTTTTCATTCACAAGGTTATTCTTCATATTATTAATTTAAAGTTATTAATCTTAATCGGAGAAACTGGAAAAACGGCGAAAAAATGTTGCCAAACTTTGCATCATGGTTTCGTTGTCTGAGAACAAAAATTCCCACAGAAAGAAGGTCAAAAATTGTTATAAATGTCCTATTTGTGGACTTCAAGCGAAAGAAGTTAAATGGGGAAAGCTAAATATTCTCTCATCCAATTTTGATTTTATTTAAAAATAGACTTGAGACCTAAAAGAGCGGTGTTGTTTTTGAATAAAATGTCATTTTGCACAAGAGATATTCAAGGTTTTGAAGATACAAATCAGGCGCCTTGTGATGTCTATTCTACAAGGCTACAAATAAACGGGTTTGTAGCCAGCTTAAAGACTCGCAGTGGACACACTTTGAATCCAAAGGCGCAAACGTTACTCTCTCATTTTGCAAAACGAATAACTGTGAAAAAAACGTGCCTACAACTCTGATAAAAATTAACAAAATGGAATCAATATCTTAGAAAGTAATTGTTGAAGCTTTGCATATGTCTGATAAATAACATGATCACATAGAGTTTTCTGAAATTTACTTAGCCCAAGTGGAGCAAGTGACGTCATAAGGTACCCAATGTGGGTTTTTCAAAAACCAGGACACCTCTGAAACTGAAAGAGAGTATGACTAACCACGAACAACACTCTTGCAAATTTCAAAGGCATATTTCTTTCAGATAAAAGTCTGTCATCAGTTGATTTCTTTTTCGTCTTAGAACTCATTCAAGAGGTTTCATTTGTCGCCACGATCATTGTTTTTTTCTTTAAAATGCATGGTAAAAGTTTTTATAGACCTCATAGGAAAATCTAGTTCATAAAATCACCTGTCTCTAGAACTAGAATCTATTTGAGAAGATGATATTGTAATTAAGTGGGGAAATAATCCTTGCTCATCCTAAAGCCCGGCGCACACTAGGGGAACTTGCTTACGCCAAGTGGAACGAGTGTCACTAGGCGTAAGCAAGTTCCCCCAGTGTGCGGTGGCGTTTTCAGCGCTTTTTGCCACGCGTGCCGTCGGCACCGAATATTCAACATGTTGAATATTTTCTGACACGAGTGACACTTTCTTCCAAGTATGCGCTGAACGAAAGCAGACAGCTTACGACTTTTTTTATAATACGCATGCGTCGTTTACTTTGCTCCAAAAACAAAAATGGCGACTGCTGGGAGAGAGGAAGAAATAGTATTGTTTATTTTACTTATGCGGTGGCGGCGAAGACATTTGCGTGTTTCAAATCGGCAGATATGGACAAAAAAGTGGATTTTACGACGTGAAACAAAAGGGGCATACGCAGATCTTATCCGTGAACTCAATGTGGAAGATCCAGGGAAATTCAGGCAATACCACAGAATGGGCCTGGGTAGGTGATTAAGATTGAGAAAATTTGGAGACAAAACGCCTCTCTTTAGTTTATGCTCACAATGCATTTTCTCTTTGGTCTTTGGTCTCGCTCAGGTACTGGTAATTATACTAATTACTTTGACAGAAGAGATGTTTTGAAAGAAAACTCGTAAACATTACGCCAGGCGTAAGCAAGTTCCCCAAGTGTGCGCCGGGCATAAGTGACAGCTACTACTTTCCAGGGTATGCAAAGATAAATTTGCTATGGTAGAGGTTGTAGAGCACAAGCTCAGTGATTAGAGTTAGGTTTAGATGCTGACACAGGTTTTACTCATACGTATGAGTCAATAACCACAGTTTGATGTAACAAAAAAGTTCGACCCCGAAGTCCACAAGGCAAAAGTTATGATGTTTATCAAATTGATCAATATAGTATTCCAGAAATTGACAGTTGCTGTATCACTTGCATATCAAACTGTTCTGGGTAATTTGCTTCCATTAAGATCTATTTTCTCGGTGTATGTACGAATTTATTAAGCACCTTTTTCCAGTTTCGACGGTGCCGTTCGTTGTTCCAAGAAAGAACTGACATGTAAGATCATGAACAGGCAAGTTACTCAGTTACTGGTCAGATCAGCTGTCCCAGTATGTTACGTTTGCATCCACAGCAACCTGGAACACGAAATGTTTGAATTAGAACACCCTTTAAGCAAAAAGTCACAAACCTGGTCGAAAGTTTGAACGTCGTTTGTCACTAAGTTTACGATGTGGCCAGTACTCGTTGCACTAATGGCAGCATGACTCATTTTCAGAACCTCATATAAAAAAAGAACAAGGTCTCGTCAGGAATCAATGGTAAGGCCAAAGCATAACTTAGCCTATACTACTGATAAAGAAGCACAGAATACAAACCAGTAATAATTTCGATACAAAACTTCCTTGAATATAACTAGACCATCAATAAACTAATGTTATATAATAGTTTTTCCTTTTACATGCAAATTTGCAGAACTGAGTCGCCCTTGGATAAAGCCGTAAAGTAAAGCCTAGTTTCCATATACAACTTTTGCCCTTCATTAAAGCGAAAGCGTCATTCATTAGAGCGATTGTCATCTTCAATAGTGCCTTTCAAACTTCAGCAACGCCAATCAGATTACAATTGCACTAAAAGTAAATTCATTTACAAGTAATTAAATATTGTGTTAAAGTTCAATAACGTCAATGTAAAAGACATTAACATTTATGGTGTTTCATTAGCATCAATCAAAATTCAGTAACATAAATGGGGAAATTAACAAAATAAAAACAAAAAGTAAACAAGCGATAATATGTAGATAGCACTTAAAACGTTGTTTTCAGATGCGTGCGGCCAGACTGAACGTTACAATGACTCAGCCAAGAAGGTGAGGAAGAACATCCCAGGAAGATAAAGTAAGGTTCGTAAGGAGTCTTAACCCTCCCTTCTTTGGATATTATCCTTTGGCAATTGAGCCATTGAACCCCAAAGTATTCACCATTGTACGATAGTCTTGTTCTGGCTCTTCAAAAAAGTATTAACTTTTCCCTGTTATTATGCGAAGTCTCTGTATCCTTCTTTGTTCAGTAATCGTAACGCTTACTCTAGCCGTACACATCTGAAAACGACGTTTCGCTATATCTTGTGCAACAATTTCCTGCAGACATTGCCAGTCTTGGTACTTGTTGTTACCAGTCTCCTTCATACGACATATCAATATATACGCGTCACGCGCTAATTAACTTTTTATTTTTTGTTAATTCCCCCATTTATTTTACTGAATTTTGCTTGACGCTAATGAAACACCATAAATGTTACTGTCTTTTACATTGACGTTACTGAACTTCAATTTAACACAATATTTAATTACTCGTTGTAAATGAATTTACTTTTAGCGCAATTGTAATCTGATTGGCGTTGTAGAAGTTTGAAATGCACTGCTGAAGATGAAAATCGCTCTGACGAACACCAAACGAAGGGCAAAAGGTGTAGTTGTAAGTGGCTGTTTAATATTGGTTCGATACGGGCGGGCCCCTGGGTCCTTCCTGTTTGACACGATGAGTTCGTATACACCTCATACTGTACCCATATAAAATGAAACGAATGTTTATCCATATCACCTGGCTCAGTTTCTTTTGTTCTCCAGAAGTTGACAATCTTATTAAACTATAAATGTATTCATATATACACCTTTTGCCCTTCATTAAAGCAAAAACGGTGTTCATTAATGCGATTGTCACCTTCAGTAGTGCCTTTCAAACTTCAACAATGCCAATCAAATTATAATTCGACTAAAAGTAAATTAATTTACAACTAGTAATTAAATATTCCTTCAACTTGAAGTTGAATAACGTCAATGTAAAAAACATTAACATTTATGGTATTTCATTAGCGTCAACCAAAATTCAATATGAAAAATGGGGAAATCAACAACATAAAATGAAAAGTCAATCAGCAATAATATGCGGGTATACAGTATGTTGTACATACATTTACACAAGATAGCACTTAACCGTTTAACGCATGAAATTTTTATCTTTAGTTCTTTGTTCTCTCTTTGTTTTCAGATGTGTGGGGCTAGACTGAACGTTACAATGACTGAGCCAAGAAGGAGAGAGAATATCGCAGGAAGATAAGGTAAGGTTCGTAAGGGCTCTTAACCCTCCGTTCCTTGGATATTATCCCTGCATGTGGCAGTTGAGCGATGGAACCCCAGAGTATCCGTCATTCTAAGACATAGTCTTGTTCTGGCTTTTCAAAAAGCAGTATTAACCTTTCCCTGTTATCCTGCGAATTCTCTGTATCCTTCTGTGTTCAGTCATCGTTACGTTTACTCTAGCCGCACACAACTGAAAAAGACGTTTCAATTGCTATATCTTGTGCAACAATTTCCAGTAGACATTGCCAGTCTTGGTAATTATTATTGCCAGTCTTCTGCATAGAACATATATCAACGTATACGCGTTCTCGCTAATTGACTTGTTTTATTTTGTTGATTTCCCCATTCTTCTTAATGAATTTTGGTTGACGCTAATGAAATACCATAAATGTTAATGTTTTTACATTGACGTTATTGAACTGCAAGTTAACATAATATTTAATTACTAGTTGTAAATGAATTTACTTTTAGCACAATTATAATTTGATTGGCGTTGCTGAGTTTGAAAGGCACTATTGAAGGTGACAATCGCTCTAATGAACGTCGCTTTCACTTTAATGAAGGGCAAAAGGTGTAAATTCAGAATTTCGCAATTTCTCTTTGTTTCTTGGGAAATTTAAAGACTCTTTGCTAAACTTCACCAACGATGATTACCGTACTGGTTTTACCCTCGGGTCGATAAATCCCTTAAACACCAAAGTCAAGCTTATAACTTATTCGTCACCACCAAACTTTGTCCATGAATTATTACAGAAAATGAAGAATTAAAGATGTGCGTATGCGGGTTAACCCTTTATTAACGCTTAAAACTTTTTCTTTTGTACTTTGTTCTGTACTTTGTTTTTGCTTTGTTTTCTCGTTTGTTCTTTTGTTTCTGGTGTCCAATAAATCGGACACTGAGTGTTAATGGTTTAACGGACCACTACTCGCAACACGTCACGTACAGAATGACAACTAATACTTTTCCGTTAACTGAGAGTTTTGAGCCACCAGGAACGAAAACCCACTGAATTCGACGAAATTACGTCTACATGCATCATCAAACATTTTGCTATTTCTTTTTCTCCGATTTACCTTTCTATATATCAAAGCTGACGTTCCGACTCGTAGATGCATTCCAGCTCTCATTGTTGCCAAAAAGGTCGGATGAAGCAGGGTTGAAGTTATAAATAAGCATACTGATTGAGAAACTGCATATGTGTAACCTTCCCACTTCTCTTTACTGGACTTCTCCGTAAAGTATGAGACAATCTTACCAATAAGTATGGCTTGAGACATGAGAGCAGCGTGCTAAAAATATAAATCATGAAAACATGCCTAAAATTAATGAAAAAGCAATTAAATGAAAAACCGATGAAGCTGGGGCAGTGAAAGTAGTAGTCAGGGAAACAGTGGCATTAACAATAACAGCGACATTGGCAAGAACAGTGGCAGTAACTATAGCAGTGAAGCAGTGGTTGCATTAACAGTGGCACTGGCTTTATCCATGCCAGAGGATATGCCCAATACTGTGAGTAGTTTTGAATCAGTTTTGCAGGTTGTAGGAGTAGTAGCAGAATACACAAGCCAGTGGTTATTCCAATAGCAATGACAGAAGCATACACAGTAGAAAGGCAATAACGGTAGTAGTTTTGGTGAAAGTTAGGGTAGTTGCGGTTGTTGTTACATATGCAGCGACAGTGATAGTACTACGCACCATGATGGAAACTGCGAATTTACAGCTGATCATGAACGTATTTTTGTTGCTCCAGTAACCAATATTACGGCAGAAGCAATGCTTGTCTTACTAGAGATATTTTAATTGAAACTTCATCTCGTTCCCAAAGTTCTCCGGCACGGTTGAGGAAGATTCCAGGAAATTAGTTTTTCAAAACATTTATCTGATTCTGGATATCCGGTTACTTACGAGCATGAGGCCAAACGGGTAAGCAAATTGCCGACGTTTCAAGCGAAGGCCCATTGTCCGACTGAAAAGCCACTCCGACGATAAACCTTCATTCTAAACGTCAGTTCTACGAACTCATATTTTCGGCGATTTCCTAACCCTTTTGGTCTGATCTTACACACGCCGTTCAACACTGTCTACGTCTTGCCTACCTAGCACTCTACTTATAGTTATGAGCATGCTCTTTGTGCTTCCGCTGGCTAAACAAAGAATGCAGAAGCAAACTTTGATTAAGGTTTTCTACGCCGTTCAGTTCAGCAGCATCTCTGGTATTTACGTCGACTTTGGTGATAATCGTTCGACCATACAAAATTCAATTCAGTAGAATTAAAACACTGCACATCCATCCTCGTGGATAGCGTTAAGTTGTTGCGAGAATATCTCGTACACTTAAGTTGGATAATAAC